>CM031579.1:16088394-16355941 GCA_018467065.1 Ephestia elutella | reverse complement strand
AAAATAGAGTCGGTACCCACTCGCATATAAGTAGGTAGTATTAATTTACGTTTGGAAATACAACAATATAATCGTCGTAAAAATCTATTTTAAGTTGAAAATATACAAAAAAAATAATACATACCTATATTATTTAATAAATTTATTAAATTAAATTAAAAATAAATTTAGTTGAAATTATACAAAAAAACAATAATATATTATATTTATAATAAATATAATATATTATTTAATAAATTTATTATATATTTTTTTTTGCTTTATATTTTATAGGTTGCCGGTCATCAGCTGCACATAACTTGAATAAAAAAATAAACAAACGTCAATTGAAATTCTTTTCACGTAGTTTAAATTGCGAGTTAGAATTTGCATTTGCCGACACTAGCTACATTTGTTCTCACAATAATGATTTGACGACGGCCATTTTAATTTTAGAATTCCATCCCCGAGACAGTTAGAAATTCGAATGACGTTATATCTATGGATATTTTAGAATATTTTTATAGGCAAAGCTCGTTGAATCATACAGTCAGATAATGTGCATTTTTCCTCATAATGTCATTTGATTGTCTGCAACAAACTGGACTTGTCATTTGCGAGTCTCCTTAAGCGTGACGTGTGAACGTCGAACGCCATAACAATCGTTTCGCAACGAACGGACAGGACTGCATGCATTATGTATATATATCGTGGGAACTGGGAAATCGTGGAAATGTACGATGCTATAACAACATGGCTAAATGACACGTTGGGTATTGTATGGGAGTCGAGCTTAGGACATACTTGAGCTACTGTCATAGTAACTGTCAAGCTCGCGCTCGCGTGCAATAATGGACAGTAATAATTCACAATTTTCTTAATAAAAGAATAATAATATCAAGACTGGCAGTTTAGTAATTTATATGTATATTTATGGCATTTAAGAATTAAAAAAAAAGATAGCAGTCAGTTCGTTAAACAATGGACTAATAAAATAAATAATTCCAAATTCAAAAAACTGTCAATTCTACGGTTGCATGCTGTAATTGGGTCCACTTTGGGACAAAAAACGGATCATAATATCGTGCGTGTTCCGACGTCGTGAAACTGTGATGAATATACGCCATGAGTTGTCGTTTTATTTTTTTTTGTCCAGGATTTTGATACCGTTGTACAGTGGCACCTTGCGAGGTATAAGACATTTTCGTAGACTTATCTAAAAGTGTTTGTTTGAGCAAAAAGTTTTTATATCTTTGCGTGACTTTCGCTGTGTGTTTCTTTGAAGAAGTTAAGAAAAATGTTAAGATACGTTAACTGACAAAATGTTTTGTTTTAGCAGAATGATGAATAAGTGAATTTATAGTTGTAGCGTGTCAAAACGTTGGCCTGAGGCTATTACTTTTAAGAGTATTTTTTTGCGTTTTAGTGTGTAATGTGACTGTTTAGTTGTTAATACTTCATGCAACCTGGGTTTTGTGGTCATTTGATATCATCATGTCACTATATAGGTGATTAAACTTACTTATAGATTTTTGTCTTTGTCTGTTCTAGAGTATGTTTAAAACTAATTTAGTGAAAGAAACGAAGCGCCTTGATCTAGGGTCATATCTCAAAATAATGAAGCTATTTAGATAGAAACTGTTGGATACAAAGTACAAAGCATGGAATTTTCTCGATTACGTATGTACGTAATATTGATTAACGACATAAAATGACTCGGTTTGCAAAGCGACCTTAGACCATACATTCCCACGGTGGATGTGTTTGATTATCGGTTATAACTGGCAATCATTACCGAAGCCATTTGTGACGGATGTGGAACGCCGCCGTGGCTGCATCGATTCGCGATACTAGCTTGTTCTTTTTTCAAATTTATACGTTTTTAGTTTTCTATTCGATATTCGAATATGTTGCGGTGGGCAGTCTGTTGTGTATTACATGTGATCGAAGGTGTATTATTTTTATTTTTCAATACTTTTCTGATCTTCATATTGATCATTACCTAAAATTGAGATTACAAAACCTTAAATTACATGTACATGTACTGATTTTTAAAACATAGAATGTATTCCTTGACAAAGACTTCCTATTGCGGCGATTCATTCTCATCAACAATAGACCACAGTTCGTATGCACCGAAAAGCAAATTCAAAACTCTAATCGTACACCGAAACAGAATAAGAAAAACGGAACCCTTTCGTATTATCTGAAATTCAATCTATTTGAGCTCATCCCTATCGATGGGACAAAGGCTAATACGCGGCAGCCATTGTCTCCGTAGATTTATACTTTGTCCTGCATTGTCATTAATGTGTACACCGCTTTACAATGAGAGCGTACTTTTTAATTCTTCCGAATTCTGCCTGCATTCGCATTACGTATACGGCTTTTATGGCGCCAAATTTCGTTCTCAATTTCATATTTTATCATGGTTATCGATGTCTATAATTCCTTCTCGTAAATATGAGATGAGAAGATATTTTATATAGGATATAGATAATTACATCCGATTCATATTATAAAAAAAATAAGCGATAAATCAACGTATAGTTAAATTATTGCAATGAAGATGGAAATTTGGATATCTCAATTGCCCAAATTGTATTTCTAATGACGTCACAGCAAGCATTGTGTGGGTCGTCGCTAGGTGCGTGTCCGCTTTTGTTTGTTTCTCATCAATATTTAATTTTAAAATCGTTTCAGCTATGCACGGTTAATAATATTTATAACATTGTCAATAAAAAGTGATGTAAATGAAATATGAACAAAAATTTTCTAGTCCGTGTGGTAGAAAACAAAATAAAAGAACTAAATACTTATTGAAACGATTGGAAAGGAGGAGCGCGCTTGACCATGTCCCCACTTCATCGCGCTCCCCACTTACCCCCCTCGTGAAGGACACAGGATAACACATCCTTTCCGACAGGAACTAGGATAAGTGCGGGATCCGGAAACAGGGAGAGGAAAAGGAAAAACAAAATAAACAACAAAAAATAAATTAGGTAGCGAACAATCATTACTGAATGATCGAGCAAAGCGTTTAAGAGCTAAAACAAGTTGTGTTTATAACGTTGAATGGCCCAAAAGTAAACATCTCTAATATCTCAGCATTCTTCCCGTGATTGATGAGCCCTATTGTCAGGTGAGGACCGCCGATAACGGGTAGCAAACCGTTCGGAAGATGGAGCTAGAGGGGCGGAATTGATGGATCCGCACCGAGCGCCCATCGCCATGACGTGATAGCAATAACAAGCAATTTCGAATTTGGAATAACAACTGTCAATTTTCAAAAAAACATTCCAATTTTAAATTTTGGGCGCCAGTTATGCGAAAAAAAGTAAGTGAAAACTTCGTTGTTGTCTATTCCTAACCAGTTGACAAACAATTCCTTTTTTAATTAAACGAGCGAATGGTTGGGACGAAACGTTCTGGTTAGAGACAAACAAACAACTGCGTGTACCTTTTTTGGGAATGAGTGACTTGAGGAGCATCACGGCGGCCTCATCGCACGCCCACGCGTGCATCTTCCTGTACGAGTCCCTGCCCTTCTCCGTCAGCTTGTCCCAGGGCTTCGGCTTCGACAGCAGCTCCGATACCGTCCCTTGTGACAGCCCAAGAACATATTTCGCGAACAGCCTCTGCCCAATGTTGTGAACTGACAATAATTCCCGCACTCTTCGGCTTATGTGGAGCGTGTCTAAATTCGTGTTCGCATATTTGTCCATATTGTATCTGAGCATTTCTTGGAGCCTCGCTTCCATGGGGTCTCCTTTAGGGATTAAAGAGTCGCCGAGTCGTCCAACAAGAGCGCCGGGTGGCAGCGGGCCCATGTCCTCGGCGAAGCGGTAGGGGCGGTGCTCCTCAAACCTGAAGGGGCTGGGGGGCGGGAGCGGCAGCGGCGTAGGTCCGTTGTTGTTGTGATGCGTCGTGTTGTTGTTGAGGGGAGGCGGCGTGCTCGGCCACTCTTCAGGACCTGTAGTGAGAGTGACGGTTACGCGGGAACACGAGGGTCAGAGGATCGGGGAGGGGGTGTAGTGGTTCACGCACGCCCGTAAGCGTCGCAACTCGCAACGTCATCCGCATATGTAATTCGCGGCTTCTCTCAAGTCGGCATGCCCCGAATTCTAAGGCCTAAAGGTTGGAACGATTACGCGCGTCCGTGAGCGGCATGGCTGAGGAGTGGGGACTGGAATCCTCGTACTCCGCGAATGGACAGAAGCGAACACGTACTAGCTACGGACATCACAACGGCTGCAGAAACTTATATAGAAGTTCCTACTGTAAGGATTGCTATTACTTGAGCAGCTTTATTGTCAGAATTATTTGAATTATCATAAAGAGATAATCAAAAAGGGTAATTTCATAATGATTATAAAAGTTCAGAACTTGACTTCAGAACACTCCCCTCATCATGGCCAAAATACAATTAGAGCCCAAGTGACTTATGATCAAAATCAAGGTCTCTGACATCGAGAGCTGTTCAAGCAACATCAACCACATCGTACCTGTATCCCTGCGCTCGGCGCTCTGCTCCCGCTCCGTGGACCGCCTCTCCTGCACCGGCGCCGGGGGGGAGCGGAGGGGCTCGGGTTTACGTTCTAGGGATCTCTCGCCGGAACCCAGGTCTAAGGACCTGAGCATGCTGGAACAAGGAGAAACGATCTTGAGAAAAGGACAAAACGAGCCAAGACGATCATTAATGTGTGTAGTAGTCTTTTGTTGGAGACCAAGACTCAGTTTGGGTCGCTGAGCCCAGATAGTAGGTAAGTACGTAAGATCAAGATGTCTTTGGGAAGTTTGAAGTCACATCTCATATAAGGAAAGATGAAATATTATTGGAATACCATTCAGAAATTGACACCAAAAGATTTAGAATGCGGCAGTAAGATGTAGGGATATAATATCATGTAGTATGAGAGAGTTATGTGAAAAAAAGTTTCAACTGAACTCAAAATTCAACTGAAGTTCCAAAATGTTGCTTACAAACTTATACTCGTTAGGTATCATTTTTATTTGTTCCGTTTTTCCATAGAAATCACACCTACCGACCCTAATTTTACAATTTTTCCCCCAAATTACTCCCACTGATCAGATAACACCAGCAATAGGCCGATAGACCGTAAGCTTCCGATGAAAATGTGACATAATCAAGGGGTCATACCTTAATAAATTGAACAAGTGAATTGATTAAAACCATTCCAGGTGAATTAATTAAGTATTTTAATTAATAGGATATCCGCCCTTATTGGCAATATTCCTTTCATAAATTTATTGAGATTGAACCCTTTGAGCGGGTCGTGCTGTTACGAGATAAGCCCAGCACTAATAATGACTCGAAGGTATACTTTACGTAAGATCCAGTGATTTTATTAACCTACTAAAATTAACAGGCCGGTAAAATTAGCGACCAATTAAGACGACATTTTCTCGACTGAAAATCAGTGTGTCATAAAAAAGAAAACATATTTGAATATGGAATACCGGAAATCCTTTTAAATACCTGACGTCTTAATTTTTATCTATGGATTTCGAATTAGGTTTAAAAAATGGAACGATTACTTCTTCTATAATTAAAGCGTAAGGTAATTAATAATTATGCGGCCTTTTGTTTTTTTAAAGAATTTCAAAGCAAAACCTCCTTAATTATTCAAATTGAACCAGGCCTCGAACACGTAAATAGTAATCTGTAATTAACACCTTCCTTCTATGAATATGTATCGTAAAGACCGTATTGATTAATTGCGGCACAATACTGACTAACGATCAGCGATAATTAAACTATTTAGCAAAACCAGACGAATTGCGCAACCAATCGACAAACTTAACCTAAAATCTCCAACTAAACAGTAAACTAATCGCTTCACTAGTAGCAATATCGATCGAAAGATTTTCACACCTCCAACAATAGGGTTGCATCTTAATTACAATTTAATATATCGCCAATTAAATCCTTGATCGGGACAATACGGCCAAATCAGGGAGCTGTAGTTACAGGCGCACCTGTGTACAAAGTACGTCGTTTCAAAATTGGTCGGGTAATGCCGGGTAGCACAATATTGTTAAACTAGAAGCATTTTGCATGAGTTGTGTTGGTCTCCAGGCAATACTTAACAGGTGAGGACGAAGTTGTCTCGATTTCTACGTAATTTTAGTTGGAAACAGCTAAAATCTTCAAGTAAGCACTTATTTGTTGCTGAAATCTGCTGTTTTAGTTTTAAACAATTTTTTTCTACTGTTTTTGTATGATGTTATGTTTAACTTTTTAGTAATGACACACAACAAGATAGTAAGTTATGAGAAATTTATAATATACTTTTTACAAGTGAACAAATATGTAGAGTTCAGGCAATCATAGTAGAGCATAACTATTAATATCAAACAAATATTTTTGATTTGATTTTTTAAAATTACACTAAAATTCTTCTCAATAAGTAAGTACTTAAAGAAAAACAGAGTTCCTTAAATATTGTCTAATCAGCTCAAGTTTTGCTTTATGATAGTACAAGCTATGATATAGTGACATAGTTATGTTTACTGGTTGGGAAGTGGGTGAGGCTACGATAGCTCAGTTTTAATAGCTCGGATACAGCCGTGTGTGGAGACGATTCAAACTTTTTTATTGCGCGATCGGCAAAGGACGAGAGGCGAGTACGAGTTGAATGTGTGTTCGATTTTTAATTTGTGTTCCAGTTGATCTATGCGGCCAGTTTGCAACTAATTTTATTCTTTTTTAAACTGGCCGCTTAGCACAAATTGTCTATTATATAGAACTTTGGTTTTGAGTTGAAAAACATGTTGTTCAACGATAGGAATTATTGACCATAGAGCTAGGTACGTCCTGTCGGGTACTTGTGTTGCTTTGGTGTTTTTTTTTTAATATTGACAAGTGTATTTCAGACGAATATGTTTTAAATCATAAATCTTAATTTATTTCTAAAATTATTTTGCTAATCTCTTAAAAATAACGTCGCACGTTCGACTCCACGCATTTGCTGTCCTTGCGGAAGCTTAAAAGCTTCTTTGTCTTGCCCAAAAGCCTTCAGTTAAAGCAGTATAACACACTGAATATTTGATGCACCAAACTCTACCCCACACCCTGGGTTATTAGTTAACTTTTATAAAATATTTACGAATATATCGCAAAGTGGGTTACAACTTTATATAAGTAAGGAAGTTTCGCAAGATGCTAAGTGATATGGTTGTTAAAACTGTAAGTTAAAAAGCTCTCACCAGTCAACGATGTCTTTTTTCCTATGTATTTCTTATATTAAAGGTATTTCACATAAACAAGTATCTGTAGGTATATATCTCATTAAGATATCTGAATAAATATTATGTTTCTTGCTTAAAAATAAGGATCACAAAAGAAATTTAGTCGGATTTAATCATTCAAAATCCCTTGATACCCGTAAACCTCCCTCGTTTGTTATTCCACAATAAAATTTATTGATTAATAAAGTCTCTTTTATCTGTGGACTTGGAGCAACTCAACAGGAATTCGTAATTTATTAATCAATATCGAAACATCCCGGATTCCCCTAGCCTTAACTAGAAATATGTCTTTGAAATCTGTTAAAGGGTGAAATTTGCACCCCCCAGTCATAGAATGCTCTTCATTAATCAAAAATATGGCACAGATTATGTTTCAAAATTAGAATCAAAGAGTTCGTTACGCTTTTTTAATTTTTACGACCGTTGGTTTATGTGTTTCGGTGTAATTCGAATTTCAAATCAAGCGTTGACGTAACAATCGAACATTATCAGTCAAATCATCGGCCGGCGATAACGCGGCTCCGCCCAGCGACGGACGGCTGACCAATCGATTGGTCAATACGATACACGCCTTTCGAACCGCGTGACTGACGTTCAAATTTCGAACGCCGATACACATCATTGGTCATGTTCGAGTATTGACAGCTCACTCGAAGTTCAAACACCGTGAAGAACACCCACGCGTTCCAGTTTTCGAAACTCAAATCTATTGGTCAATAGGTCACACGCCTTTCTGAATCGTTTACGCTTCGACAAACATTCAAATTCCGAACTCCAAAGAGTACACGCCGACTCACGTTATTGGCTGCAAGTTTTAATTTTTTTCTCAAATCGTTCATGGTCATGTTTTAAAAGCGGCCAGTATTGACACGTCTCCTAGTTTTCGGAATTTTTGGTCTTATTCAAACGTTTGAACGACGAAAGCAACATTGTGTCAACAGATTGTAAAAAGCTTAGGACCAGAGTTCTTTTATGGCATGAAAAAACGTCGGGGAGCGTAAATTAGTTGATAATTTGTGTGTGACAGTGTGAGGCTAAACTTTCGTTAAATGTAAGACAAACACGCCTAAGCAAATGGGGACAGGTGTCCATGATAGGCCCTCGTATTGATATATAGGAGGCAAACATAGTTCTCCAGCCATATAATATAGACGACTGTTGTTTGTTCCCCGAGAAATATGTAAATCTTGTGTGTTTAAAAGCTAATTAAACACGAGATAAACTTGATTCTTTATTTGCCTTTTTTAATTTTGACTTAACGTGTCAACATCGTAAGTTGGAAAGTTAAACCCACCGTTCGTGTTTCACGTTGATAATGAATCGTTTAAAATGCATTGTTTATATTCCGACTTTCGTAATAATTAAATACCAAATGTCTACGTTTCCACCTGTCTTTGTTCAAATTGTACCAAATAAACGAACTCCTGTCACCTGCAAAAGAAAATATACACGGTCTGCTTAAACTATATAAAGTCGCGTAATAGACAAAATTAAGACTCTTTTGTTATTTAAGTTTCCTTTCCATTCTAGCAGTTTCGAATTCATTCTATTCTCTATTTGAAATAACTGACAACTAAGAATTATAGATTTTCTTCATATCTCATATTCTGTGTTCGATGTTTAAATTTATAAGTTTTTTCCTTTTAATTTTTGTGTCACTGTCAATTTTTTTATATAATAGTTTTATTCCTACCTAACCACAACATGGGACTGAAAGATACTAAACCAGATTATTGACAGGCAAGAATAAGTTGATCTTCCACTAAATCCCCATCAAAAGGGGCCGATCATGAGAACGCCGGCAACTGTTCGCGTGCGGGCAATAATTGAAATACGAGATTTTTCTATTGTTCCGTTTATATTTCTATTTTCCTATCGCCATGCCGTGTAAGCCGATAATATTTCTTGGCTATCTCTTATTTACGTGTAGGGCGCCGTTATTGGGGATTAACGCGATTTTCGAAGTATCGTAGCAACTAGAAAATATACAAGGTTAAATGTTTTATTTCAAGGTTCTTTTAAGCATTTTCTTTTGATATATTTTTGTGTTTCCTCTGAGCAGTTGTTATTGCAAAAAGTGTATATAATAGTTTATTTTATTTAGTTTTTTATTTTATTTACATATTTATATAGGGATTTTTAATACAACTACGACCAAGAGCTAAACTAAGTAGTAGATATTTTCCTAATTCTGAATCTAACTTTGTTTCCCTCTACTTTCAACTCTTTCGATCGATGAAGATTTCTCTAATACATTAAACTCTGATATAAACAGAGCCACCTGCAGGTTTATTGCTTATTTATTCCTCTCCAGGGCCGGATTAAGTAATAGCAGTCGAAGATTAAAGCTTAATAGCAGGATAGATTGATTTCTAGACGATACCGAACCGCGCCTAATTCCGCCTCAGTGCGATTAATATTTGAATTTCGAAATGGAATTTGGATTCCTGTTTAAAATTTAAAACTATTCGCCATAGAAGTAGGAAGGGCGCGCTCTTTCTACTTTTATGCTATTCGCTAAGAATTTGAGGTTACGTTGAAACTATTTTTTTTATAGTTAACTTACCTAATGTAACACACATCACAGGCAGTTTCAAAATGGATTTTGTAATTTTCTTGCAACATACTTTCAAAATCAAAAATTAACATGCCTACAACATTCACAATTTTCAATAAAAAAAAGTAAACATACAGAAAAAAATGTGCTTTCATAAAATTAGTTTTTGATATAGAGATTAAAACGTCACCTGTCTAACAAACTAACCTATATAATATCATTTATATCCTGTGATCGATCGATCAAAAAGCACAGTTTATGTCGCACCGCCTCAGCTCCCTTTGAAGTGATCAAAAGAGCCGCCATTTCGTTAAAAATAACACGTAAACTTTGCCACGACAGTTATGTCCAGTTGGTATTAATAGTTTTGGGTTCAAATCCTATGGGACGCGAACTCAACTAAATAAAGACAAAGAAAGTCAAAGGCGCTTGATTTTGTTGCCATCTTTTTGTCCCTGTTCGTCCCTGCTGTTTCTTGTACATATACATACATACATATTATCACGCCTTTTTCCCGTGGTGGTAGGTAGAGACTAGCGATTTCCACTTGCTACGATCCTTACAGATCTCTCTTGCGTCCTCTACACTCATCACTCTCTTCATACAAGCTCTCCGGTTATGGGTGCTCCTAATATCTCCCTTTTTCTTGTACATATAAGGGCAATAATTTCAGTGCAACAATTTACTTTCAATAATTGCAAGCAACTGTTGTTTAGACCATGCGAGTAAATTATTGCTTCAATTTAATTGTATGCAACAGGCAAAAAAGTAGCATTGTCTAAATAGGCCTTTACATTCAAAATTCAAATTCAAATCGAATTTAGACGTCTTTAACACGATCAAAGCCAACGTACACTCCTAGCTATGATTTTTCTTAGAAACAATAATTTGTTGTACCAATTAACACAACCCTGCACCCTTTTCACAAGGAAATCGATAGCATTTAATACGATAAACGATTATTTATGTTTCCCAGAGACAGGAAACTGGAAAAAAATGTCGGGAGCAATCGTCCAATAGTTCAAACACGCTGGTGGGCGCTAAATTCCTTATCCAAACATTTAGCGACTACCCGCGACCGACTTCGATACCTTTGCTTTGGCGGGATAAAAAAAAAGAAAAAATGTGGGAACGTCTATGACTCTGTATTTATAGACTACTTTTATATGCTTGAGTTCCTTGAGTCCCTATAATTTTTTGAGTTTTTCGTTACTATTATTAAAAATGCGAAGGTTTGCATGTGAGTTTGTGAGTATGTTTGTCACCCAATCAAGCGAAATCTACTGGATGGATTTTGATGAAATTTGATACCGGGAATAGCACATAGGGTACTTTTTTCCTAAAATTCCCACTGTTGCGAAGCCCCTAGGCACAGCACTGAAATTAATAATCATTAAAGTTATTAAAAAAACTTCTTCTTGATAGAAAATATTGGTGACGAATTTTGCTCAAGTCACCATTAAGTTAAAGTCAAGGCATCTGACATCACTAGACGACTACCGCCATATAGCGACAGTAGTATACACACCAGTAAACTGAACAGTCAGCTGATGCGCTGCTCACGATAATAGCAATAATTCGTTATCAACCTATAAATTTCCCGTATTTTCCCAATTTCTCAAGACGTAGTAAAGTTAAGTAACATTGGTTTTGATTGATATCCGTTATCAGAGGATGTTGACTGATCTCTTCCTGTTCAGCGTGAGAACTTGATCAATCGGGATTATCAGGTTCACGTCCTTGCGTTACGAGGTAGACAGCGCCTCAGAACAGTACTCAAATCTCAACCATAGATATAGAAAAAAAAAAACATTTTTTTTTCTAACTTCATGATTTTTACTCATGGACTCTCTACTCTGCAGACTATTGTTATAATTTTTTAATAAGTTTGTATTCTGTTATAATAAACCTAAACCACCTAAAAATCTGTTTATGATTACATCGACAACTTTTCATTGGGGATATGTACTATTTTTAGGGCTAAAAATGAGGGTATTTTCTTCTAACTTTGTCTGTCCTTCTGAACTAGAAGACTGTATTTGAAGAACTAGAGTTCTTCAAATTTTCAGAATTGAATCCTGAAAATAAATGGCCACCACTGACGTGTTACAAAGGGCTGACGTCTCAATCAGTGGAAGTGGTAACAAATAAAAAGCGTAATTAACTCCTTACTGAACAGCTGGCATAATATCTTCAAAGGATATGTGTTTCGGCGTCTTTATTTTTTTCCGGCGCTATGGTTTAACGGTTTTTTTAATGAGTGTTTAACTTCTAAATCAATAATCATGCTCAATTTGTGGCCTAGCAGTGTAAGTGTTCGATTTGCGTCAGCGCAAGTTCTTCTGTGTAAACTTACTTCTGTGCTGGTCTGGGAGTGAAGCAAAAAGTATAGAATGTCAGCTGCTTCTCTTCCCGTGAGGATTGTAAATGTCAATCAAGGGAATTGGTTTTTAACTGGGGTTTTTGTCATAGGCCTTGGGCTAACAATCAAAGATAATGCCAAAAACTACGCACGAGCAGATCATATGTAATTTGGCAAAGGGTTGGAATTACCTTAGTGGCCTGGAAATCACACGTCTTGGCACTTCTTTCTTTTATTATAACGACTTCTGTGGTAAAATCTGATTACCTAAATTCAATTCATTGATTGCGTTTCATATTATACACTCAGTTATAACTACTAATACAGTAACTGGTTTAGGTAGGTACAATATGAACCCTGTCGGGTATTAGCAAATGTAGAAAGATGGAACGGCAGGCGGATTTATAATAAGATTACTTACATACTACTCTCTCTCTCACCTGAAAGACGTCCACTGCTGGACAAAGGCCTCCCCCAAGGATTTCCACAACGACCGGTCCTGCGCTGCCCGCATCCATGCGCGTCCCATACATACTACTACTAGATACTATTTACATGAGCAAGGATTTGTTAATAAATTAACATGTACAATAAAGTAACATACACACAGACTATTTCCCCATGAAAACAAACCAGCTAATCAGGTGAGACAATGTTTAATCTGTTGTAATCAGTACTTTCTGTTTGCCGACCCTACCTTTGACTGATAACGTGGCGCCTTGCTTTTCATTATCGTGATTCATATTTATAGTTCCTTAGGAAAATCGTTGAAATTGTATTATAAACTAGCTTTCGCCCGCGGCTTCGCCCGCGTGAATTTCCCACGGGAAAAGTGCTTTTTCCCGGGATGAAAGGTACCCTATGTCCTTCTCCGTACTTCCAGCTATGTGTATGCGAAATTCCAGGAAGATTGGTTCAGTAAGTAAAGCGTGAAGAGGTAACAAACAAACAAACTCACTTTCGCATTTATAATATTGTTAGGAAGATAGGATACTAGCTGTGCCTTAAGGCTTCACTCAAGTGAGAGTTTTATAGTAAAAAGTTAAGCCTATGTCAAAAGTATCTTTATATTGCAATGCATAAAGTTTCCGCGTTTTAAGCGTGAAAAAACAATATATATACAAACAACGTCATTTATAAAGCAAACCCTTTTAACTACTCATGGCAAAACCGGGTGTAATAAGTTACACCCGGTTTTGCCATATGCCATATTAACTCAAAAATATTTTATATTTAGTTTAGTTCTGTACCCCAAATTTACTCCCGATCTCAAGTAGAATGGGATGAATGATGACATATTTTTCGTAAGAGATAGACTGACTCAGGAAATTAAAAATCCTCGAAGTAAGCAAGCAAGTTTTGACTAACAAGTTTTCATTATAGACATACATCATAAATACTAATACCGACGTTTCTTAGTACTTTGTATTTTTGTACATATTTAAAATAAACTGTTCTATCGAACTCTCCTATTTCTTATGTATGTATGTGAGAAATAACACATAAACATTACAAAAGCTTAGCCAAAGCAACATGTGATAATAAACTTGATAAGCTGATAACAGGTCGTTCACCCGTGATTAGGTCCTCGACGTTGGGAAACTGAGCCTTGAGCTTGAAGTATAGAGAAATACATCGTTATATGCTTAGTCAAAGTTTTTGAAAAACTCCCTCAAAGCCTTTGAAATTTTCCATAAAAAAGGGAATTGTCTTTTTTTTTAGTTTAGCCTGTACGAATAATCAAGTTCTTTGGGCACATTTCTAAAAAGGAGTCGTCGATGGAGAGCCTTGTAGTACAAGGTCGGGTGGCGGGCAAGCGATCACAAGGCAAATCTCCAACCCGCTGGACAGAATCATTCATTCATTCATTCATTCATTCAGATTCTATAAAGCAGGCAACCCATTCTTCCATAGTCCAGTGCGCTCGGAATGCCAGTAATAGAGAGAGGTGGAGGCATGCAGGGCATAGGGAGGTCACTTCATAGAAACAGTGCGTCATATATACCTACTAGTACTACAAATGAAACTGTACATCCGTAAACACGTCAATGTGTGTGCGTTTTCATAGTCATAGCGTCCCTATACGCAAACCAACGGGGAAGAAGTGCGGGGTGCGCAGGGGTACGCCATATTGGGAGAGGGGCAGGGGACAGTACATGAGATCCCATGCCAGCACCATCTCCACAACCACGACCACTCTGACACGAATGTCCGACTAAGAAGAAGTAGCCTGTACCTCGTCCACCAGTTGTATAACAATACTCACCTGATCTCCCGCTTGATATCATCGTAGTCCCGCTGGTGGTCGAGCCGGGCCTCCAGCCTGGCGATGTGCTGCTTCTTCTCGTCCAATCGCTCCTCCAGCCGCTGCAGCTTGTGCGCGTGCGCTTCTTGCAGCGCGTTCAGCGACGCTTGGAGCCGGCGCACCTCCTCTATGAGTTGAGCGATCTGAAATGGACAGAATGCTTTTTAATTATTGTTTTTTATTAATAACGAGAGGACTTATGATGACTGATAGGAGATGACGCAGGACAGATCCAAATGGAGATCCTTATTATCGGAGGCCAATACTCATTTTGGGTCGCTGCGCCATGATAGTTAGTTAGTTAGATGTTGGTAGTTGGTTGGTCTTATTTGTTTGAAGCGGTGGTCCTGTCGGATAGGTACTTGACTTGCGTCTGAAAGGCGCTGGTTCGATTCTCGGTCCGACCATGGTCCGACATCTCTGAGTTTGTGGTGACAATCTGACTCATGTATGGTAATTTTTATCGATTACTACTGTTGGATTTTGGTGAAGGAAAATATGTCATGAGGAAACCTTTCAGAAAATACTGATCAGTTTCCTAGTGTGTATACTGCCGCTAGATGGCGATAGTCGTAAAAGTAATGTCAGATGCCAGAAATCTGTCACCAGTGTTAGTTATAACGATATTTGTGCAATGCAATACCGCATGAACATGAACATGTAAAGTCATGATACGTATTCAATTTTAGACCTAATCACATTTGTTTTAAGAACCGAAGTGATTACATATTAATACTCGTGACTGTACAAGCCCATTCGACGTACATTGCTGAGTTTCGTCTCGTGTCATCGCACCGCTTACATTAAAACTATATCTAGAAGGGGTTTAAAAAGGTTATTATGACAAATCAGAAAACTGAGCCTTATGATGTAACTTACAAGGTTCTTTTTTAAATATTTAGGAAATGGGAAAAGGATCACATTCTGATTCATAAGTAGCCATTTTAGATTCCTGTTCTAATGACACGGCAAGATCTGCGCATGATCACGGTAATATAAGGTTCAGACGTGGCCTTCGGCAGATATCAATTGTGCGATGCGCACTGACACGTGAAGATGTGAATCGGAACGGAAATCACGCGCCAATGTCGACTTAAGGTTCTTTTGATCGTTATATACTAGTTACGAGCTACTGCTTCGCTCGAGTGAGCATCATTATCATAGAATCTTCTTCTTCTTCCTGGCTTTGGTCCCAATTTAATTAGGGTCAGCTCTCCTAGAACATTTGCGCACCCGTACGGTTGTGGATTGTCTCTCTCTCTCTCTCAGCCAAAAGACGTCTACTGCTGGACAAAGGCCTCCCCCAAGGATTTCCACAACTACCGGTCCTGCGCTGCCCGTATCCATGCGCAACCCGCGACCTTCACCAGGTCGTCGGTCCACCGAGTGGGAGGCCTGCCAACACTACGTTTTCCGGTTCGTGATCGCCACTCGAGAACTTTTCTGCCTCAACGGCTATCTGTTCTACGAGCTATGTGCCCCGCCCACTGTCACTTAAGTTTCGCGATTCTGCGGGCTATGTCGGTTACTTTAGTTCTCCTACGGATCTCCTCATTTCTGATTCGATTACGCAAGGAAACTCCGAGCATAGCGCGCTCCATCGCCCTTTGGGTGACGTTGAGCCTTCTTATGAGGCCCATAGTAAGCGACCACGTGTCTGTTCCGTATGTCATTACTGGCAACACACACTGTTCAAAGACCTTAGTCTTGAGACACTGCGGTCGTCACTGTGGATTGTCACCTCGTCTGTATTGGCTGCCTCATCATCCTCATAGGATGAGGGTTATCGTTTCTTCGCTCACTAGCTGGCGCCACTGGCGAGTGAGGTCTGTCAGATAGTACAATACTGTCATCAGTTGTCAATTCAAATGACAGTATTATACCATCTGATAGTGGGCGAAGTAACCATAACCCTCGAGAGGAGGCTCTTATCGGTGGAGTTCCTTCCATCTTTCTCTTTCCATTACCAACTCCTTCACTTCCACTTTCACTTTTTTCTTTCCGGTGAAGGAAAACATCGTGAGGAAACCTGCACTCTGGTTGATGATTATCAGCTCGTGTGTGAAATGGAGAAGGCAATGGCAACCACTCCATTAAAATTTCCAAGTGAGTCGTTGTGTGTATATCATTCCATATAATGACCACGACCCTCAGTCATGAGGAAATACGACTAAAGAGAGAGATACGACACGACACTAACTTAATTCTTTAATTGCTTCATATAACTCTTGGTCTTGGTCATCCTGGACCCCTTCTTCCTTTAAAGTGAGCATTTGTAAATAAATATATACATGGACGAATCACACTGATAGCCCCAAGGTTTCCTTTTGGTCCGAGGTATTAGATCAACGATAACTATGATACAATCAAAGATTTGGAACAATTATGCTGAAAATTTATTGAACTAAAGACATAAAGAGGAAAAGATCAATGTGACCCGACCTGGGATCGAACGGCCCCTAGAGTGGCGGGCTGACGTATTAACCAATACACTACGAAGAGAGAAATGACGGATTTAAAAGTCCCAGGGAAATACCGTTCGTTCATGGTATTCCTAATTTTTTTTATGACATAACAGCTTTACAACTTATAAAATCCTTATCGAAAAATTATGATTTTATATCTATAACCTTAATTACAGTCTTCGCTCATTTAGCAGATAACGTCGGGAAATCCGTTCGAATAACAATAGCGATTTTATTGTGATGACGAAAAAACAGGTACACAATACTCGATTAGTTTGCCGTGGAGTTAATAAATAACATATTTTTTATCTGTGTTTGCACTTGGATTCGTTTTTGTAACTCCACTGCAGATGTTTTTTTTAACAAGTAATGTACTAAAATGTAATGTAACAGTTGGCTTTCAACCAAAAAATAGAAAAAAAAACATAAAAAAAAATCTAGCTCTATGCTTTAACGTAGAGAAAATTAATTCCTGTGTCAATAATAAATGAGTATTGACATTTTTTTGCAATAAAATGAAAATTGTTTTATTTAAATAGGCTTTTAAAAATAGCACTTTTACATCGTCATAAACTTAGTTGACGTCAGAAAATTACTTAAAGCTAAGGTTACCACCGCCTCCAAAGCGCAAGTGGAGAAGAGGCGGCGCAACAAACTCCACTGCTGTATTTTCTTCAAAGACGTCACATTACAACATATTCCGTCTTACTACAAAAAATATTATAAACACGTGTTTAAACCATGTTTACCTAAACAATGTCTAAGACGTTAGACGCGTGTTTAAGTGTTGTCTAAGTTTAGTTACCACAAAACCAAGTTTAAAGAGTGTCTTTGTAAACAAGGTTTAAACCTGTTCGTTCTTTTTCATTCATTCAACTGTCATTGGTCATTCATCTCTTTTCCATTTCAAGCATTTTATGTTTATCTAATTTGTGCGTAACGTTATTTTAAAAAAAGCATTTAACGTTGTTATATCTTTTTTTAACGTATAAAAAATAATTAAGTGATTTAAGCAACGGGTTTAAGATAGCGAAATGCATTTTAATTTTAAAATCAAATAATAGTTCTTGGGTCAAAATGAACGCAACGCCTATAACGGAACTTTTTTAGTGGTCATTGTCTTGTCAGTGTCACACACCCGCGCGTGTTTATTTATTTTTGGTATTCAAAAAGTTGTGGTCGTTTTATTCGTAAAATAAAAATAATTACATATTAATTTGACAATGGATAACAAGGAAAATATTAATAATTATTGTTTGTAATATAATTGCTTGGAACGAAACACGGGCGTCTCGCATTGCTGCCGCCAGAGGGCGTTCGGGGTTTTCACTTCTGCTCGTGCGAATGGCTCGCGGACGGTCGCCATTGCTATGCGATATCGGTTTGATTTTTAATACGCGAGAGGGCCCGCGTTCTTTGATTGCTAATTAACTTGAGTTGTATTTGTGAATTTCCTGTTTGTTAAATAACTATTGAACTTTGTGTTTGTGTACCCGTCATTGTGACTTTCTCCTGTGGGATGTGACGCGTGGCTGCTCGCTCACATCTACCTGTTGCCGAGCCGATTTCGGGAAGAAATCTATTTATTTGTCCTGGGGAATTGAGATCTCAAGGGTTAGGTAGGGTGATTAGGAATTCCCCCTTCCCGAAGATACTCAAGTTTGGATCCGAAGAGAAAGAAGATTTAGCTTGGTAAGTGTTTTTTAAGTGTAATTAATTTATAGGTTAGGTTATCATATAGGGCCCTGTAGCTCCCTTCATAAGCTACGGTGGTAGCAGACTGCGTTAAGTTATTTAGGTTTTAGTCGGGCAAACGTGGTGCCGCGTGGAGATTTTTTCCCGGTACTTATTTTTACCGGTGGTTTTTTCCCGGTGAAGTTCCGGTACAGAATTCTTCCCGCCGCTTCGTTTGTCCGGATTCGCTCTGCGCACATTTTCTGGCAGCAGAGCGTAGTTGCTCTGCACATTTTCTGGTAGCAGAGCGTAGTTTATCTACCCTCTATTTGTTCGTTTGTAAAAAAATAATTAATTGTTTGTAAAAATTATTAGATTTTTCTTAGTTTGTTTGTATAAGAATATTTGTAACCTTTTTTGTATTTGTTTGCGGTTTGTACCGTGCGTTCCGGGTTTGTGCCATTCTCATACCTACCGCGGTTCTTCGTGTAGTTGCTTGATTTTGTTGTTTTTTATTTACCTTTTGTTATTTTTTGTTTGTGACTTGACGCGATGGCGAGGGCCTCCAATGCTAGGGCGACACTCGCCAACGAATTGAGATGGTTTGTGACGGCCGGAGGACTCCTGTCCCGGAAGGACAGGGAGGGCGCCATACTGCTAAGAGCGGATCACCTCCACTCACGATTGATTAGCGCGGAAGCGGCCATGGCGGCGCTTACCGAAGCCGATCTTACCCCGGAGGCCTACGCAGGTCACATGGCGGACATGGACCAGATCCTGAGTCTGCACGATGATATCGCGGAGGCGGTGACCGCAATAAGGGCGAGACGGGCTGGCGGACCAGCCCCTCGCACACCTGTTAGACAGGAAGGACCAGCGGTTACTGGTCGGCTCCCCACCCTTCAGCTGTCCCACTTTGGGGGTAGGATGGAGGAGTGGGTGGCATATAAAAATATGTTTGAGTCCCTGGTCGTAGCACGACAGGATTTGTCGAAGGCCCAGAAGATGGCCTACCTCCTCTCCACTCTTGAGGGTGAAGCGCGGTCGCTCATCCAGCACCTCCGGGTGGAGGACGACCAGTACGACACGGCTTGGGAGTTATTGAACTCCCGCTACCAAAACTTACGTTTGTTAGCGGATGCGCACGCCGCACAGTTGATGGCCCTGCCCAAGGTGGCCAACAGGGCACAGTTGCGCCTGCAGTTGCTCACGCCCGTTACAGTGGCCTGTAACGCGCTCCGCACACTGGGGCTGCCGGTGGACCAATGGTCCTTTTTGCTGGTGCACATTGTATTGGGCAAATTACCCAATGACATCCGCTCGCGATTTGAGCGCGAGAATGCGGAACGGGATAGCACCACCCTACCGACATTCACTGACTTGGTGAAGTTTTTGGAGTTTGAGGCACGGGCGGCTGAGAATACCATGACGGACTCAGCGCCATCCAGAGCGCCTGAACGTAGGCCCTTGGAACCCTCATGGCGAGGGAGGCCCCAACAGGGACGGCAACCGCCACCGCGTGGAGCTGGTGCGCGGGTTGCACACACGGCAGCAGTCGCGAGGGACGCGGACTGCCTGCAATGTGGTCGGATGGGCCACAGCCTGCTGCAATGCAGGGACTGGCAGGGACTGCCAGTACAAGATCGGCGCCGCATGGCAAAGCGGCATGAACTTTGCTTTTATTGTTTGGGCGGTCACTATGCACGTGACTGTCCCAGTGCCATACCATGCAGTGCATGCCGTGGGCGGCACCACGCGATGCTTTGCATGAACCGCAACGGGGATGGCACCCGGATGTTGAGGCAGGGGTCCCCTATGGGCGGGGGCGCTCCTGCGCGAAGCCCTCCACCACCGGACGGAGGACGCGGCTTCGCTCGTCGCACCCCCCTCGGGAGGGGGTCGCGTACCTGCGCGGGTCTTGGCGGACCGGGACCACGCGCCCCAAGGTCATGGCCAGTATGTAGCTGGCCAGGCCTCGGATAGGGCCCCATGGGCGGGGGCCCTAGATCGGACGGGAGAGTGGGGACACCCCCTCCACGCGGGTTACCACTACCCACCACATGCAGCCGCAGCGGTTTTCTCCGCCGCTGCACGAGTACCCACGGCTGGAGTACCACCCGCCGTACCATAGGTATGGCCGGGCCGCGGGTTATGCCCCCCTCAGATGGGGATGTGCACTCGCCCGACATATTATCCGGGTCAGTGGCGCCCCCTGGTTTGGAGAGAGTGGGGAGCCCGTAACTAGCTTGCTCCCTTGCTGGGACAGAGCCGCGGACGGTTCTGCTCCCTACCGCGGTGGTCCGCGTATGGGGTCGTGGGGGAAGCCATTAATTTGAGAGCTCTGTTGGACTCAGGGGCTCAAAGCAGTTTGGTTACCACTCGAGTGGCACGCCAGTTAGGTTTAGTCGTGGAAGACTCGCCTGTGCCACTTCTTGGAGTTGGTGGCATACAAGTGAAGTGTCTGACGGGCCAGACACTTGTCACCTTTTCTTCGCTGAAGTCCTCCACAATGAGGATCACGACTTCGGCTATGGTAATGGATACCATTGCGGGTTGGCACCCCTCGACAGACATACCGCCGGGTGTGTTGTCTTTGGTTTCGGGTCTGGATTTGGCCGACCCCTTTGTCTTTCATCCCGGCCCAGTGGACTTGCTCCTGGGCTCGGACGTATTGGGTTGGATTTTGTTGGGTACACAGAAGGCTCTGGGTTCGTCTTCACTGATGGCAGTGTCTACGATTTTTGGTTTTGCCCTGATGGGCCCTGTGTTTGATAATAGCACCGTGGAGGAGCCACCGGTCGTCGCATCAGCGTCCTTGGCCAAGACCATGCAAAGGTTTTGGGAGGTGGAGGAGCCACCTATGAGTTCCAGGATGGATCCGGAACACGCTGAGTGCGAAGCCCTTTTTCGATCGACCACGGAGAGGTTGCCCTCCGGTCGGTTTGTAACTAGGTTACCCTTTGTTGCCTCTCGTCCTAGCCTAGGGCAAAGTAGGGCGCTTGCGGAGAAACGACTGCTGTCCATGGAGCGACGCATGCAGCGTGACCACGTACTTCGCGATAAATATATTGAATTTATGCGCGAGTACGAGGATTTGGGTCACATGTCTCCGGCTCGAGTTGATTGGAGCTCAACTGAGCATTATTTTTTGCCCCACCACGCGGTGGTGAAGGCCTCAACGGGCAAGTTGCGGACTGTCTTTGATGGGTCCGCACCCACTTCGAACGGAGTTTCGTTGAATCTATGTTTGCATTCGGGTCCCAAATTGCATAGGGACATAATTGACATCATCTTGAACTTTAGAAGACATCAAGTGGTTTTTGGTGCGGACATCCGGATGATGTTCCGCCAGACAGTCATACATCCTGAGGACAGGCGATTCCAGTTGATACTCTGGCGTGAGCGCCCTGAGGATCCTGTGACGGTGTATGAACTCAACACAAACACGTATGGTTTGAAATCTAGTCCCTATATCGCCATCAGATCATTGCTTGAATTGGCAGAGCGGGAACGGATCCGCTTTCCCCGTGGGGCTTCCGTGCTGTCACGTGACTTGTATGTTGATGACGTGTGCACCGGAGCCCAAAGTATTGAGGAGGCCCTCCTACTGCGGGATGAATTGATTGAAATATTGAAGACAGGTGGCTACGAGCTACGTAAGTGGTTGTCTAATGAGCCTAAAGTTCTAGAAGGGATCCCGGAGGATCACCAACAGAACCCTCACCTGTTTGAGGATGTGGATGATCCCAACAGGATAGCGGTGCTGGGCATGCAGTACCAGCCGCTAACCGATATTTTCACATTCCAAGTGGACTTGGAAATACCAAAAGTCTGGACTAAGAGAACGGTGTTGTCCGTAATAGCCCGTATGTTTGATCCAAGCGGTTGGATCAGTCCAGTGATATTCTCTGCAAAGTGTCTTCTTCAGAGACTTTGGACTTTGGGCGTCTCGTGGGACGAGCCGCTGTTTGGCTCTCCATTGGATGATTGGCTCGAGTTGTTTTCATCGATTAAGGAAGTCAATCGGATTGCCTTGCCTCGTCGAATATTGCCCCCGGGAAATATCGAGCCAGCCTGCATGGCTTTTGTGACGCGTCGGAGCGAGGCTACGCCGCGTCAGTCTATATGCGGACAGTTGACGCCGATGGCCGGGTCAATGTCTCGCTTTTGTTAGGGAAGAGCAAGGTCGCCCCCATCAGGACTAGGCTGACTATTCCCAAGCTTGAGTTGAGTGGAGCTCACCTTCTCTCTAAATTGTTGCATCACGTTGCATGTGAGCTGGCGGCCACGGTCGAGATACGGGACATCTTCGCCTGGTCGGATAGCCAGGTCGCGCTTGCATGGTTGCGCGCGGCCCCACATACCTTGGAGGTTTTTGTGGGAAATCGGGTTTCCCAAATCCAGAATATCGGAATTGATATAACATGGAGACATGTGCCGGGAGAGCTTAACCCAGCGGACTGTGCTTCCCGAGGTTGTACGGCACCAGAATTGGTGTCACACCCGCTCTGGTGGGGTCCAGAGTGGCTGATGGGATCAGAAACATCTTGGCCTGTCTGTCAGACAGATGTTACTTCTTTGAGTTTGACTGGGCTCCGTGTACATGCTGTAGTCGCTGAGACGACGTCGGAGCCGGATTGGCTACTTGCTCGGTATAGCAGCTTGGATAAGCTTCTGGGTGTTACCAGTTGGATTAAGCGTTTCATACATAATTGTAGAAACCCACAGGCAAAGCGGTTGGAGCCGATTGCAGGTGCAGAAGAGCGCCGGAGCGCATTGTTGCATTGGGTCCGTGTCGTGCAGACCGGACGGTTTGAGTCAGAGCTTCGTATCTTGCGCGACGCACGCGCTAAGTTGAAGGGCGCGGTCGCTCGTTTGAACCCGTACATCGACTCGGATGGGCTTCTTCGGGTTGGAGGCAGGCTCCGGAAGGCGGATCTTCCATATGAGACTCGCCATCCTCTGTTGTTGCCCAAGGGCGGACCCTTGGTGCAGCTTTTGGTGTCTGATCGACACATTCGTAACGCCCATGCTGGGTGCAATGCTTTGTTGGCTATTTTGCAACGCGAGTTTTGGATTTTGTCTGCCCGAAGAGCAATCCGTAGCGTTCTGTTTCGATGTATTGCATGTTATAGGTTGAAGGCATCCACGATGCAACCACAGATGGGTGATTTGCCCGCTGATCGAATCCGACCTTCGAGGCCGTTTGACGGCGTTGGAACCGATTTTGCCGGTCCCTTTTCGATCAAGGCTTCTCCCTTTCGTAATGCCCGTATTGTGAAGGGCTATTTGTGTGTATTTGTTTGTTTGGCCACCAAGGCTGTCCATTTGGAGGTGGTATCGGCTCTGACTACGGAGGCCTTCGTCGCCGCGTTGGATCGCTTTGTTTCGCGTCGAGGTCTACCTTCCCTTATTAGGTCTGATAATGGCACAAACTATAAAGGAACTGTAAATTATCTTAAGGATGTTTCCGTGTTTATTGATAAAAATTGTACTAGTTTAAGTCAAATTGCTGCCCAAAGGGGAATAACCTGGAAATTTAGTCCCCCAAGTTGCCCCCATTGGGGAGGGATTTTTGAAGCGGCTGTGAAATCCGCAAAGACCCACCTCCGCCGCATTATCGGAGAAACGGCTCTAACTTTTGAAGAGCTGGCCACAGTGTTTTGTAAAGTTGAGGCGGTCCTCAACTCTCGTCCTCTCTGTCCGCTATCTCCAGATCCAAATGACTTGGAAGCTCTCACCCCTGGTCATTTTTTGGTGGGAGGGCCTTTGAATGCCCTGCCCGAATACCCGTGGAAGGACGAACGCGTATATCGGTTGTCGCGCTTTCAAATGTTGCAGCAAATGAGCCAGGACTTTTGGCGTCGCTGGTCGCTTGAATATTTGCATTTGCTGCAGCAAAGAGTGAAGTGGACAGACAGGACTGAGCCTCCCAGGGAGGGTGATCTAGTATTGTTAAAAGAGGCAAATTTGCCCTCATTACTTTGGCGACGAGCTCGCATATTACGTTTGATTCTTGGCGGAGATGGCACTCCGCGTGTGGCTGAGGTGTTGGTCGACGGTTCGATTTTAAGGAGAGGTGTGACCTCTCTCGCCCGCCTTCCCGTAGAGTAAGCTAGCGGTCTGCTTCTCAGACCGGGACGGGGGGATGTTTGTAATATAATTGCTTGGAACGAAACACGGGCGTCTCGCATTGCTGCCGCCAGAGGGCGTTCGGGGTTTTCACTTCTGCTCGTGCGAATGGCTCGCGGACGGTCGCCATTGCTATGCGATATCGGTTTGATTTTTAATACGCGAGAGGGCCCGCGTTCTTTGATTGCTAATTAACTTGAGTTGTATTTGTGAATTTCCTGTTTGTTAAATAACTATTGAACTTTGTGTTTGTGTACCCGTCATTGTGACTTTCTCCTGTGGGATGTGACGCGTGGCTGCTCGCTCACATCTACCTGTTGCCGAGCCGATTTCGGGAAGAAATCTATTTATTTGTCCTGGGGAATTGAGATCTCAAGGGTTAGGTAGGGTGATTAGGAATTCCCCCTTCCCGAAGATACTCAAGTTTGGATCCGAAGAGAAAGAAGATTTAGCTTGGTAAGTGTTTTTTAAGTGTAATTAATTTATAGGTTAGGTTATCATATAGGGCCCTGTAGCTCCCTTCATAAGCTACGGTGGTAGCAGACTGCGTTAAGTTATTTAGGTTTTAGTCGGGCAAACGTGGTGCCGCGTGGAGATTTTTTCCCGGTACTTATTTTTACCGGTGGTTTTTTCCCGGTGAAGTTCCGGTACAGAATTCTTCCCGCCGCTTCGTTTGTCCGGATTCGCTCTGCGCACATTTTCTGGCAGCAGAGCGTAGTTGCTCTGCACAATTATAATATTAATATTATTATTATTAAATATAAATATTAATAAATCATTTTTCACCAAATCCACTATTTTGGCGGCAAAGGCTTTACTAAACCGGTATTTCTTCCAAAAAGTCGCCTCATTGTAATGCTCAAATGAATTTATCCTCACACGTGGTATTTCGTCGTCTCTATATATTCTGTTAAATGGTCCAAGTTTTTTTATTTTTTTATTTATTAAATCAAAACATTTACAATCAATCAATAAAATTCAATCAATCAATTTCGTCAATAAAATCAACTATTTCAAACATCCCAAAATCCATTTTTGGTCGTCGTAAGAAATCAACACGAGTTCACACAACAAACAAGCAATCAAAATGACTCTAGACAGGATATAAACACTCCGTAAACAAGAGAATTCGCTTGTCTAAAGTTAAACAATGCTTAAACACGTTCTATCCCCAAAACATGTGTTAGACATAGTTTTGTAGTAATGTTTTTTCTAAACAATTATTAAACAGATGTTTAAATCTTTTGTAGTAAGACTGATTGTGTCTTATAGAAAGAATCAATCATTGTGGACATATTTTCTTTGATTATTTCCCAACAATAGCGTAAATACGGCCTCTAATATATATAGCAATGATAGTAAAAAATATACCGACCTTCATAGTTAGCCTGTTATTTTTATTTACGTTGTCGACTTAAGAGTAATTAATTAAGTACTTATTGTTTAAAAAAGTCACCACTAATGATTAATCGATTTTAAAATTATTTTGCCTGATTATGGAAAAAGAACCTAAATCTCTTGCAATAAACAATAATTTTGACTGATTTATCTTAGCTCTATTGATTAGTTGTTACCAATTAAAAATAGCACTAATTGTTTACAATTTTAAGTTCAATTTACCTTGACACCGATCTTGCTGACGTCAATATATATTGTTTGAAGACCTTGGCGACATATTCTATTAGATTTATTATAATAGCAATAAACAAAGGTATTTGTGATATTATGACTGCATTATAAGTGGTAAAAATGATATCCTTGAAGATAAAAATATATTTATTTATTAATTACACACAAGTTTATAAGTAAAATATGTTTGTAAAACTTACTTGAACCGCATTTATTATCATTTATTAGTACCTATATCATTATAATGAATTAATTAATGTTTAATTTCACTTTTACCTGACATTTAATTGTGTTCTGTAATGGGTTCATAATATGCGTTTAGTATTTTTTATACTGTAACTAGCTGTTGCCCGTGGCTTCGCCCGCGTGAAGTTCCCAGAACAGTGCTTTTTCCCGGGATAAAAGGTACCCTATGTCCTTCTCAGTACAAACTTCAATTCAAACTATGTGTATGCGAAATTTCAGGAAGATTGGTTCAGTAGTTAAAGCGTAAGGAGGTAACAAACAAAAAACTCACTTTCGCATTTATAATATTTAATTAGTATGAATGGCAAAACATTATAAATAATTTTATTTAGTTAATAATTTATGAAATTTCTTCTAAATAGGCAATAGGTTAGCAACCAGTCTCTATATCTGAATTTCAATTACACCATTTATCCAGCTAAACGTCGCGGCTCTTGACTCTGTCTACCCCGTTGGGGATAAAAACGTGACACCTTATCTCTAAAACGTAGTGAACGTCTAATTCGAAGGTACCGTAAGAATTAGGCGACACGAATTCGACAGGCAACGCCACGGGTAATTGTTGTCTTAATTCGGTAGGCTGACCGCTATTAAGCGACGGACCGTGTCATGAGCGACAGCGGAATTAAATATCCTACAAATATTATAAATGCGAAAGTTTGGATGTGAGGTTGTGAGAATGTTTTTTACTCAATCACGCAATATCTACTGGACGGATTTCAATGAAATTTGGTATACGGGTAGAAAAATACCGGGAATAGCACATAGGGTAATTTTTATCCCGAAATTCCCACGGGAGCGAAGCCCCGGGGCGCGGCTAGTAGTAAATATTTCCTAAAGTGTAGCAAAAAAGCTTTGACTAAGCAATGTTGCGGATATTTGGCTCTTTAAACCACAAAGTTAAAAGTTAGAAAAACAAAATTCAAGAGTGACATTTTAGTTTTTCTATATCTATGGTATAAACATCGACGAAGCGTTAAAGCTGTTGTGGTAGTCAGTAAGGCGCTAGACTTGTATCCGAAAGCCGCAGGTTCAAATCTTAGGATCCGCCTGATATATTTACCGTACCGTGGGTCTAAAGATCAATCTAAAAGTACAATTACTATCAATAATCGTTTCAGTAGTCTAAGCCGTGTCAGATGCATGCCTTTGACATGAAAGAAAGACTGGCCAAAGTCTTACTTACTCGATAAAAAGTAAAAATAGAGTACTTCAAAAGTCGGCAACGCATCAGTAACCTTTTTAGGGTCGTTGGTGTCTATGGACTGCAGTGATACCTGCATGCTTGTTTGCCTACTAATCTATAAAAAAAAAAACTTTTACAAAAATAATATTATCATAGTATTAGAGACACAGCAATGTCACGCGCAGAATTATTGACTTTAGATTAGCATGACATGCGCACATAAGTTTGCTTACAGTTTCTTCAAATGTGAATTACTTCTATACGCGCTCTATATATCGAACTATAGTAAAAACACCACTGCGTCTGTGGGTGTAAATCATTGCATTTCCGAGAAATCAAACCAATTATTGCACTTGGCACTTCATCACGCGTTTTTCCGAAGTTTGACGTACACACATAGAAGTTTGGAAAAACTACTTGTAGTACAGAACATCTTTGAAATGTCGATATAAAACCTACTATGCTTGAAGGTTCCGTACCTAAAAACAAATATAATTGTCGGTAGGAACAGTAGACCACATGTTTAATATTTAGAGTTGAGAAAAAGACGCATACGCAGACGTTTGGTTGGTTTGGTGTATTGACTGATTTGATTTGATGTGTAACATTTTCCTTTTCACTGTCATGGAATATGTGCAAGTATTTTTATGAAAAGGTACGAAAGTGTGTAATAAGAATTTGGGCAATTTATTTGACCAATGAGTGCGGGCGATGGCAGTCAAATATCTTCATTAACAAGGCTCACTCGATTTTGTTCCTTGGTTTTTTACATCTCTGTACGTAACCCTAAAATACAATTTTACGGTTGGCACTTAAAATATACGAGGCAGAACGCATAGCTCTGCTTCGTATGCGAGGCATTTTAATGATCCCATGCAATTACTTTGTATGGCATTATCGATTACTTATCTTTAGTATATTGAAGTGTTTGCAAAGGTACAAGTCAAGGAATTTATCTTTGAGTGAGATAAATTAGTTTCCAAAAATAAAGGGCATTATATTTTTGAAATCTGTAAATTTTCATGGGAATCTTGCCAAGCTCGGGCTTCTCTCTTAAATTAGAAAATATATATTTTTAATTACATTCGTGAATATGCATTTATACGTATATATTTATTCTTTTTAAGCTAAACATTTGGTTTGTAAGGTTCTGCCAAAAAAGAAAAGGAGTAATAGAGCTAAAGACGACAAAAGCTATATATTTCAGTGACGGATATTCCGCTCGTCGCTCATGCCTCACAATATCCAAGGGCAGTTCTTCTAAAGGGTTAGAGGGCAACCCTCAACAATTAGGTACAATCATTACTATGTACCATTATGTTTCGACCGCCAACCGTCACAGTCCAGGCTTTTTATTGAAGTCTACCCGCATTTTTAGTTTAATTGCACCTTTTTGGAGCCTTTGGAGCCTTTTGGAGCCTTTACAACCCCGTGACACGGTGATTATGTGTCCCTCTTATTTTAAGGATCATTTGGTGATTGTGCTTAAAAGAGATGAGATTTGGGTAGAGTAAATGGAGTTCTGTTTTTCGGCTCCTAAAACAGGAATTAATTTGATGGTTGTATTTTGTATGGTAACCATCATGATGGGAAAGATTGCTGGAAAGCGTACAGTGGGAGGACGGAAGATGTCTTGGCTCAGGAACATCAGAGAGTGAACGGGAATCAAAACAGTGGAATAACTGTTCAGACTGGACTGAACAAAGCTTTTAAGGAGCTGACTGCCAATATTCAGTATTGAATAGGCACATACAGCGTAACAACGGTTATAATGAACGCGAGTGAGGTCGCCACTAAAGCTATTTTCTCTATGTAGTCTATGCTGACGACGTTAGTTCCTTTTTTGGCCACATTCATTATGAACGTTGTCGCACTTTAAAGAAGTATGGTAACCATTTTTTGACAGTTTGATTTTCTGTGGAACGTTAGGTCCAGATAACTGTCAAATCATTGACCAATGACAACGCAGCATTGGACCTTAACGTCGTGTGCTGGTGCGTAGCTTTTTTTAAAACTGGCATTCAAATTTATATAGTCGACTGTATTTTGTTTTTATTTGTGCGTATCTTAAATATCTAAATTATTCAAACTATTTTTTAATACAGCTATCATAGCATATGTATGAATAATGTAACCCTACGTTTTAAAGAATAAATGAATTTTGAAACCTTATTAATACCATATACGGTCAGCAAAAAGCAAAAAGTGAGCGTTATCATACAAAATAATTGTCTTGCCGCGAGGAAACCTACTTATTCATGTTTCACGTCAAAACCAAGTTTTTATTCATAGTAGATAATATTTTTCCATACATTTACATTCTTTCCGAAGTGGGGAATGTTTCGCGTTGTAAATTCTTGTTCTTCGCCGTAAATTGTCGGTTTTCGCCATTCATCTTTGCCTCCGGTTTCGATGGTGTCGGTGGAGCGCATAGTTTTAATATTTTTGTTGGCTGTACACGGTACAGTTAACTGCACATCGTCCTGAACTCTTTTACCACCGCGTAGAGATCAGTCGACCGATGTCTTCTGTAGCACTGGCATTAACAACAAAGCCGTATGATATTAAAAAATGACGGATAAGTTGTAGGATTTCCATCCTTCGTACTTACTTCGATGGCTCGACGACCCTAAAGCGATTCCAGAAGCTTCCACTGTTCTGCGACTTTTCCTGCGAGTCGGCTCTTTAGAGGGCCTTTAGATCTCATCATCTTTCAAATCATATTTTTTAAAATAAATTAGTAGAAATTTAGAGGTGATTTTTTTTTATTTAGCCAATAGATCCCATTGCTGGACAAAAGCCTCCCCCTTATCTCTCCAACTACCTCTATCGCTCGCTAGCTGATAGTGGCAGCACTATCAAAGGCCGACAATTCGTCAGACCACCTCAAAAACCTTCGTATATACCTTGATGATATAAAGCTTAAACTGCCTCTGATATATAATATAGGTATAATATCTATGTGCAAGTAAAATGCCTAAAAACAAACAGTAGATAGATGTAAGATTTATTCTCATTTACATTTTGTAAAGAAAGCATCGTTCAGGTCCATAATGTCCCTTTCTCAAAATGTCCCCTGGTTTCAAAATGTCCCTTCGCCAAAATGTCCCTTTCCCGAAATGTCCCCTTCCTAAAATGTCCCTTCCTCAAAATGTCCCTTCAAAATTGAAAGTGCATGTTGAAGTGCAGTGACATGCAACCACAGATATGATAGACACGTACATACATAAAAGCACATCCAAGACATACATGAGCGAACATCAATATCTGGCCAATCTTCACGGGGATCAGAGTTCGCAATAACTTCCACTCTTTCCTTTTTATCTTTTTCTTTTTTAGGGATCTGTGTCCGGTCTGTGATGGTTCTAGCTTTTTATGCGTTACGGACAGCAAAAGCTACGCTGTACGAGACGAAATTTAGAAGATATTTTTCTCCACTGTATCATACTTTTAATCGTATAAGTAAATCAATTTTTTTCACTAGAATCACAGAACTGTAAATAAATCATGATTTTGTATAATTTTTTTTTACAATTGCAGTTTTGTTATCATTTGTAATTTTACGATTTATTTTTAAAATTGTATAAAAATAGGTTAGTAGTAAGTTCTAAGAAATTAGTAAATACTACTTTTTTTAGTTTTAACAAGATCAGAAATTTGCAAAAGGGAGCTCATTATCTCCTAATCATTATTATTAGTCTTTGGTTATATATCTATAGCTTGGCCTATGGAGCATAAGCATTATTTGCATCCAAACATATCTACGTCTGTAGACTTTCATTAAAATACTCAGCCATTTTTGTTTGGGCACGCGTTTATTGTTCCTTTGCCTTTCTTTGAGCATAGACAAAACAGGGTTACCACCTTAAGAGACGCATTCCATTTCCAAACGTCAAAAAGACGACTGAAAGCACTCGACAATGGAACTCGAATACACGTCAATGGCAAAGTAAAATTTCCCAACTAATAAAGCAACAAAAGAGAACCAATTCGCTTCTGACAATGCAGCGTCACAAATTCGTGCAGGACTCAATCACAAAAGAAGTGATGAAAGACAAGTGAGTGGATAAAAAAGGCATAATACGCCATTTTGGTAGAAAGAGGAAGCCATGTCGGCTATCTGTCAAACCGGTCAAACATGAGGTCGCCGGTCGAATTGGCGGGACACCGTTATTAACCGACGAATTTTAAGCGGCCATCGGAAAGCGAGAAAACTCACAACGGGGTCTCCTCTCTGAATGCGACGACGAAATCCGGCGAGCAATACAAACCGGCCGAAACAAAAAGACGTTTGGAAATCTACGCGCTGAAACTCCTGAATTCTCCTTTTACGATCTATCGTGAGTCGACTGCCTAGTTTGACGCGGCATTTCATTTTGCCCCAAAAATGATAAATGACGTGAATGATTGAACAGTCGGACACGAGTTTCTGTGCAGTTTCGAAAAAGAGATTTCTACTATCCGTTTTTCGTTTTACCGCGAGCATTATGGCTTTCATCTGTCTATCGAAATGGAAATGGAAACTTCATTGGCTGTTTAAACGAGTTGTAGTCACATTTGTGGCAATTCATAAATATTCACGTAAATAGCTTTTACAGTGAGTTTGACTGACTACCGAGTCAATCAAATGTCCGAATCGAACGACCAACATGCAAATTATCAACGAACGAAACCATGTCTAGGCGAATGTTTGTATTAATTCCGCGGCATAAGGTTCCACTTCACATTTTAATTTTATGGCTCCAAATTGAACATTTTAGTTTTGACAGCGGCAAATACGTTTTGAGTTGACGTTGACATGTGACAAAAACTGGCGGGAACCTGTCTATGTACTTTTGCATTCTAATAAACACTGACCGATCGATCAACGAAAATAGATTTAATTTATTTAAAATCATGATCGCAGATTTTTGCGTATTTAACAAATACGCAAGTATCTATATATAACAGTGACTGATCATCCTTGTCACTAATGATTCTCTTTAATGTTCGTTCCATTGAATATTAACGTCAAAAGCAATAATGTCTCAGATTTTCCTCAGAATTTTCGTGTTGATAAAAAGTATAACTTCATAAACCGTGGTACACACTCATCGGCGGTGTTAGTCGTCGATTCAGGACGAGTTAGGGTCGTACACAACGGGAATGCGCTGTTTTAGTTCCGACTACGGAATGAAGCAATTATAAGTTCTGGGAGCTCATTTATTGCCTGTCTATCGCTTGTAGTTATAAAATCCGAATGGAAAACTAAGTTCAGCTTGTTGCGGTTATAACTTTGCATTATGGAGGTGTGTGCCGATAGTTTTGATTTTAAACAGTGTAGTGACAGTAGGGCGTGTTGAAACTACGTTTGGGTTTCCAATTATTTGATCAATGGCTTGTGAATTGCTTTTGTTTGGGTTGTTTTGTTACTAACTTTGCGTTGACTGTATTTATGTGATAATAATACGAGATAATCATATTTATATCAATATAGCGATACAATTTTCGTATTCATATACCAGCTTATTCAAATTCAATTTATTATGCTGTAATCGATTAAACGTTCTAAATCTAAAATGTTAAATCGATGATATCGCAACACTATTGTCTATGATACTTAAGCTAATGTCAAAAAGCGCGCCGACAACAAAATGTGTGTAAAAAAGAAACTCCAAATATAAATTCACCACAATAGTGGTGCAGTCATGGTGCAACACGCCACGAATATAACAAGCAATTACTTTAAAGACGTCATTGAGGATTAAGGAAAAATGGCGGTTGAACAAAATTCTTTCACGTTACTTCGGCCCATATATCACGTAGTCTGTAGATATCTATGCTAGATTATTTTGAGTAACGGCGCGCGATGCGGTGGGCTGGCTAAAAAAAGGCGGGAAAAAGTGCAATTCGTGCTAAATAAAATATTCTGGTGCAATTAAAAGCTATCGCTCGGTAATATTTTTGTCTAGCCTTGTTTGTGAATGCATTTCATTGTCTATGATTTGTTATAAAGTTGTTGGGTTTTTATACTTAATAATAGATACGGGTGTAAATTATGTGCACTGTGTTGTTTATGATGCACGGCCACGATGTGAGAAAAAACTTATATTTTTACAGCTAAATATCACGGCTTGTCATTAGTTGTCATATGATTTACTACATCGCTCTCCCGATAATTTGCCTTTTGCTTTTCTGCAATCCGTGGCAGATATTTCGTAAAAAGGGACGGAACTTCGTAACAAGTATCGCTTTGGCCATGAGACTAAACTTGAACTTTTTTAGGTTAGCTAGGATTTTTCTTGACTTTTCAATACCTAACTTATACTAGTAATCAGATGTTTATTGCTAAGTATTTTTTTTGTATTCCTGTTTGTTCAGGAAATATTAAAATTTATTTGCATATTGTAACAAAAAATGCAATTCAGTAACTATAATACTGGTACTAACCTCCAAAGTAGCATGAACCAGCATATTAAAAGTCAGAATGAAGGCCCTGTAAATTAGTTTTCTGTATCGGCCATTATTAAGCGCTAGAACAGCTGATTGTGCAGGCTTGCACCGAAAATGCAATTTAGATTATTTTAATTTCGCTTCGATGTTTTTGGCGCGGTCTTTTTTTGATGCACAGTGGTGCTGTTTTGCATTTTTGCGATGTTAAGTTTAAAAGCGAATTTTATAAAATGATTTCATGGAATGTAATAGATGAGATGTTTGAGAAGCATAACCAAATATTTTTAATTTTTTATGTCATTTCAAATGATAATATAAAAATAAAAATGGTAACCATCTTTGTAAATGGAACAAGTAGAAAATCAAGCTACCTAATAATCGCACAAAACAAGGCAAAAATCAAATCCTTTTTTAAAAGGCCACTTACATTTTTGACAAGCGACAAAGGGCTTCGAAAAGTCTAGAATATTTCGGCTCATTTTGAGCGGGAAAAAATGCGTAAACAATCTGCCAACTTTGACAACTCGTCAAAGAGGATCGATGGGTGAAAAAGGATAGAAATGCAACGATTGCGTTGAGTTTGACTCGTGGGTCGTTTGTAATATACAAATTTCGATGATACTTTTGTACCTTTCGTTTATTGCTCGATTCTGATTAGACTTTTATATTTGTTCTTAACCATTTCATTGTGGTTACTCGATCACAAACATAACATGTTTTGTTATATTTATATTTGATTATTATATTTTATTTTATTTTTGACTGTACACAATCTAGTGTATGTATAGAGTTAATAAATATCCCCTCTGGCATGTTAAGCGACCAAGACTGTTTCATGAGTTTCAGTTTCGGCATTTCTTCTCAGCAGTGGTCGTTCCGAAATGCTAGTAGTTTGTAGCTTTGAGACATAATATATTATGATAAATAATAAGTTTTCGAGGTGAAAAAGAGCCTTCTTTGAAGGCCAAGTTTCAATAAAAAAAAATGGCTTTTTATAGGCTTGATATTGTGCATTCGTCTAAATTAATGGCTGAAATGTTAATTTCTCTCGCTTATTTTCTATTTTTATTGTTTGTAAGGTCTTACTAGCGTCAACTGTTCAATATAGTCTGTAATTAGTTCTTTATTAATAAAAAAATACATTAATCAATGTTGGATCGAACGTTCTTTATGATTAAAAAATATATTTGAAATTTGGAATCATTTTCCCGATTGGCCCCGCTGAACGTTCCGGATATTCCGCGGAAACGCGCCCGGAGATTGACGCAGCTATGATATGGATCCGCGGACGGGATCTGAATAAGTTTCCATTTACCCCAGTTTCGTAACAGGACAGTTTTGAATTGAGAATGCAAGGATATCATTGTCTTTGTAATATATCTATGAGATTGAGGAGCTAGGAAAATGGAAAGAATCGAAATGTTAGGAAAGGCTCCAAAAATGCCTATGGTGGAATTGAGTAATTTTGTCTAAAAATTTGATTTACCGTGAAACCTTAGAAAACATTTTAATAAAAATGATGATAAATTTTATTATTCATAATGTCGAATTCACATTTTCACTAAATTATATTCGACATTCAAATTAAGTATTGCTTCTCAAAATGAAAATGCTATAGGTATAACAAATACCGTTACACACAATGTGTAGGTAGGTACGTAAAAAGAGACAAAATTCGATATTAGTCATTAGTCGCGAGTTTTCTAATTAGACTAAGCATACAAACGAAATAAAGCATTAAGGAGTTGAACAAATAAAATGAAAGGAGGGGAAGGGCGAAGACATGTGGGTCCTGGAAGAGACTGGCACAACAATACTGATTGTATGTATGTCACGTTGTTAAATAACGAATATTTGGCAAGAGTTTTTAGTCGCTTTGATTGGGCGAAAGTTTTTGATATACCTAAGTTCGATGAGAAGATCTCAGGCTACTACCTAATAGAAACAGTTTTTGCAATCATTACAATTAAATCAAACCATTTTTTGTTATGAAAATAAAGAAGTTATTATTGTCAAAAGAAACTAGACTAAACAACTAAAAAACAATTTTTGATAAATCTAAAAATAAATAATCTCTTCGTGAATAGTTCAGTACATGTTTACGGACGGACGCCTTATCATTTCCAGTGCACATATGTCTGCAGGCGCCCCTATGCAAGCTTCGTAAGCAAATAATATAACAAGATAAAGAGAATGGAAAACGATATTCGCTTCTATGAACGTCTTTCAAATAAAATGCACACGCCTTTCGCAATTAAAATAAAGTTTGTTTAACTGTGAACGTATGTTTTTATTTTTTTTATAGTTCTGAAGTCTTTTGTTCATTTGAATTTGAAAGAGGAACGAGGAATGTTCTATTCTGTCATATTAGTGGTTCTCGTGATCTAATCATAATGGAGGAAGTACAAGTCCTATTATAGTTTCTCGTAACAGATCGCTCGTCACCTACGCTACAGGCCATTGTATTCGAAGGACGTACACTGGCGATCATTACCATTGTTGGCAATAATGTGCACGTAATTACACGCTAGTGTACTGATTATGGCTCGTCAATGTCTTAGTCGATTGTCGCTCGATTTTAAATTGATCGCTGTGTACAACACTAATGTGTAATGTTCTGCCATAGAGTTTTATATCTTTTTATTAACGGCCTGAATTTAAACTGAATAAATTGAATTTGGAATTTGCCGACAATTATGAAATTGCGAGTGGATGTCAAAGAATGACCGCAGAAATATGATCCAGTTAATATCATAGAGTTATTTCTATGTTTCTTTTGGTATTTTTTGTAGGAAATTCTGCGGCGAGTAATTAAATATAAAATTGTCATTAATTACGACATCTTTTAAGTGGGTTAGCGATTTCTAGAAATAATTCCTTTTCAAGAGAGAAGTGGGCGCGTGCAATGAGACGTGGCTATTAATGTAATTATTATAATTTAACAAGATAAAGATAAATGGCAAAGGCTGCGTGTCATAATAGGCTACGAGTTTGGAGTCACATTTGTCACATATCCTTAACATATTTTTGTTATTTCTTATTACATAAGTTTTATAATGGCCATAAATAAATATGTATGTTGATAAAAAAATAATTCGAGCTAGGTACTTCACCTACTGATGCTAATGAAATGAAATTAAATCGCACACTTTCAAAACTGATAAGTGTCTTTGCCTATATTTTTTAAACACCTGTATGTGTGAATTTATCTGTTACATAAATAAAAGAATATTCATATCGCAACACTTAAGTTTCTCATCATTAACGCGACATCTCACGAGATAAGTATCTCGGTCGCTTCTGCGAAAATATATTCTATGATTCACCACAGACATTATAGACAGGTTTTCTGCAAAGAAGACCGACTTTGGACCATTTTGCGATAATTAGTCGCATATGCTTTAATAGTGCGTAAATGTACGAAAATAGTAGGTGTTATTATACTAATTCCGAGAAGGCATGTCGCTCTAGCCCTGCTTTGCTTGATCTGTATGAAATATGGTTTTAAATACCTTAAAAGGGTTTTTATGATGTGCTATGTAGCTGTACTAATTGCTCGTTACTCTGTTTAATTATGGATATGCTTAGCTTTAATTTCATATGCTGCGTTTAATACTCTGTGCTTATTTAATAAAATCAAGATTACAATACCAATATTTAATTGGTTCCAATTTAATTTAATTAATTTTAATCATACAAACGATATAAAACTGAGGATTTTTAAGCGATCGGAATATACTTATAAATAGAAAATATACATTTCAATATAAGATATAATGCGTACTCTATCGCGCAGAGTAATAAAATCTTCAAAACAAAATAGGATTAGATAAGTAACCAGAGATTAATCTTTGTTAAACTACCATTAACCAAAAACACGACGCCATCTTGTAAATCCACATTCGAATTTCAATAAGTAAACGTCACCATTTTAAACTTGGTATCTCCTGTCTCCATCCATATGTACTTAATTACGAGAAATACAATGACATCGATGTAAGTGGAGTGGTGGGGAGGACGGGGGGAGATAGAATCGTGTGTTTTCGAATTAATTCGCTCGTGAAATCGTCTCCGAAGATAAGAATGGCGAAGACTAATTGAATCTACAATTGCGTTGTCTGATTTCATTAGAGCTGATGAATTGACGGGTTTCGGATGTGTGTCGCTGACGGATTTTGCGTATTTCGGAGAAATGTTTGGTATATTTTTCGTCTGATGCACACATTGAAATTGTTACTAAAAAGCAGGTCATTATTCTCTACATACAATTTGGTTTAATTATTACTAAAAACACCTTGTGTCAAAGGAATAGGTAAAGTTTAAAGGAAGAAGTAAAAGAAAAAAATATAGTTAAAGAGATAATAATGGATAGAGAAAAACAAAAAGAACTCCACAGACAAGGAAGCTCATAAATTTTATGATACGTGGAAAATGATATCAGTAATTCGCTTCTTATCTGCGAGTGCATGTAAAGATAAGGCATCTGTTGGTTAATCATTTGTTTTTTCTGAAATACTGAATTTGAGACACAATATTTAGTTTGAATACACATTATGCACATAAAACCAATACATGAACTCGAGCAAACAATACGGAATGCAAAGATTAAGAATACGCAGAGAATATTCATGAATCTTCGGGAAGTTTTGAAAACAACGCTACGGGGGCGAGGCGAGGATTGTTTCAAAATAATGGTATTTATATGCTACATTGGTTTCAGGGGAAATCACTCTCAGAATTGTCCATAACAGACAGAAGCGTACAACGGAACGCCGTTTGCTTTTACAGCGTACGTCGCTGTGTGATTCCCGAATTCGATATTACTTAAGCCGTATTGAAATGGGGTGGTTCGAAGATTTGGTAGAATATTAAACACGTTTATTAGTTTGTCCTCCGACGTATTTGGTAGTCAAAACGGGGTAGTTTTCGATGGAAACTTGGAAAGTGTGTTAACGAGTTCACCCCCCCGAATGTAGTCGATTTCGCTAATGGGGATTGCGTTTAGATTGTGTCGGTTCCAAACTTTCTATTGAAACTTATGAATCCGAAGATCGCTACTCCCACACGACTTTGTTTGGTTTCGTTTTGGGAAACTTTAGTGTTTTAATCGAATTCCTGGTATTCCTTGGATTTTTGGATTGTTCGTTTTTTATTCCACATGACCTTATTGATTGCAGTTGTTTAATTTGTTTATTGGCTCTATATATTCAAAAGAGGACGATGAATGTTGAAACTTGAAATCTGGCAAAAAGGTTTTTTTATATATAAGGAATTTAGGACATTTCACCCTTAAGGGGGTGAAATAGGTGAAAAACGAAATATTGCGGGCGAAGCCGAGGGCAAAAGATAGTATTCATTAAGCTGAGCTAGTCAATTTTCGGCATGTAATTTTAGTCGCAGTGAAGATCAATTCACAACAGATCACAAAAATGTCTTTGATCAAGATCAGAAAGAATTCAAACTAATCAACCCTCTTTCGAACAAAGTCAAAAACATCAAACTGGAACATGAAAGTCACATCACAATCAATAGTCCTCATCGAGAAAAACGTTGAAACGCCAAGAATCTGTGATCTTGACTAGCAGATAACTAAACGCAGCACAAAGGCCTCTATCGGAAGGAAAACGAAAGGGTAATACGGGCAGAAGATGCGCATCGTCACACACGGCCTAATCACGACCCCCCGGAGGGTCGCCCCCCCCGCGACCACCCCAACTTTTGCATATTGCCTAAATAGCCCAACCTCCCCTTATTTTTGCCTCGTTCTTTACGTCTTTGCGGTCGCAAACATGCTATTTCAATCCATTCTCGCCTCTATTTTGTTTGTTTTAAGACCAAAAGGGTGTGTTTCGCGATGTTTATGCCTGTGACATTTGAGGGATGCTCCCGAGTCTTAATTGTACGTCGGTTTGGTATCGATTTTTTAATGTGTCTCTTATTCCGTGTGTGATGTGATCGTAATTAATATTTGATTTGTATTTCGTCGTGTTTACGACGATTAAGATGTTTTTGACTTCTTAGCTCTCATCGTATATAATGATAGAGCTAATTTATGTACTTATGTATTAAAAGAACAAAATCAAGCACTTTTGTATATCTGCTGTTAGGAAAACATGCCTTAATATTACGAGCTACGTATGATCAATCAGTATGCAATATTCCCTTATTATGTGCGTAACAATGCATGGGGCGAAGCTAACTACCTGTTGATAAAGTTAATGGTATGGACAGCTATTCCTACACTATATGGCTATAAACAATGAATGCAGTCAAATTAAGGTCGACGCAGGATTCACTGGGCTAAAAATCTAAACTTTAGGGACTACTTATATAATTAGACCTATTGAACAATTTTGTTGACCTTTAGTTTGAATTCTGTAAATGAACAAGCATTATTATTCCTTTAAGAAGTTTACACCACTAATAAATATTATCATTGACCCAAATAACATACAAATAAACCCGAGCAAGCCCTATCGAATACTCTCGATTGATTTATCGAATTGAAATTGGAATAAATTAAATAAAATCAAAACAAACCATAGAGAATTAAAAAGGGATACAATAGACAACTCTATTTTGAAATTTAGAACGCAATCAAAACATAGTGTGTGGAACCGATCGGGTATAGTCGATAAGTCGTAATCGAGGGGAGAAAAAAATAGGGTTTTTTTTATTATCGCTTATTGATCAATTGCTCACGCCTCGGCATTGAGGATTATTGATAGATTGATATTAATGCCTTCGGTTCCGTGGGGTGACGGTTTTTTCTATATGAAACTCGTTGACGGTACCACAATCGGTTATTGTTCGTAATTCTTCTTCACACAATAGCCAATCGATATTTTTTTTATTGCGACGTTTGTTTGCGTATTTTTTTATTTACATGTTTGAGCGGACTGTTTATTGAATGTTTGATTTGATTTTCGAGGGTGCATTTTAGTATCGTTTTGTGTAACATTTGTGGATTTCCAAATGCCATTGTGTTTGATTGTTGATCTGTTTTGATTTTTAGTAAAATAAATCTGTATATTTGAGTTTCTATAGAGCTTTACAAGGGCATATCGGAGTGGGTTATCTTTTTAAATGTATCGATATTGATCTAATATTCGAGTTGAACATATTTTAAAATTATCCTAATTATATTTGTTTCATTAAAAAGTGTATTCTTCTGGAAAATTAAATTAAAATTTTGTTAAATATAATATGTCACAACTGTAAGTTATACACGAAACATTTAGTGAAAATGAATCGAAGACGTATTCAATATTCGTGCTTACAAGAAGAGAAACTTCTGCAATCCATAGACAGTATTGTGTACTCCATATTCAAGCTCACACTTCAATATGCGAAATTGACACCGCAATATTACAAACAGAAATAAGATTGCCTCGAGCCACCCCCAGGCAGGGGGTACTTTATTATATCCGAACGTCTTCACGATTGAAACCAATTGTTAATTGAGCTATATCTATGAAAATTGCGTCTGCAAGATTCTTATCGGCGTTCGCCGTTAAATTTATTGTCACAATGGCGGATTTTCGGTTTATGTGAAACGGAACGTGATTTCCTTTGCGTTCCTTCGATTATATTGCTACTAATCTTTTCAATAAAACCTCACAGATATTGCTTTGCTTTGATATTGACAGTTTGAAAAAAGTCTATGCCAAAATGGCGATTGTGAAAGCCGCGATGAAACCAAAAGATTTGTATTTGCGAAGACAATTATGAATAAATACGATATCGGGATGCGGCCCGACAATAGTTAGACAAATGAATAAATCCAAATGGAAATTTCCCTATTCCCGAACAATAGTTAGATTTTAGAGGCTGTATCTCATACAGACAGATTGATTGGGCCTTCATAACTGCTGCGAAGTGTGGATTAGGCTATGATAAGTAAATTTACAGTATTCACTTATTGTTCTCCAACAAAGTCATGCCGTAGACAATAAGACATTTTTATTACCAATGGAATTGAGACATAACCTACTCGAAAGTTGTTTTTCTCCGAAGCAACACTAATTAAGTATTTATAAGACATGTCACGTTCCATTATAAAGGTGTTTAGTGCGTCGCAATCATCGCCTTATCTGACTATTGTTTGCGTTTTTCCCTCTTCATCTATAGGGTATCTGCGATCTCAAGTTTCGACATAAATCGTGGTGTTGCGTTCACATAAATTTCGGATCTCTCTCCATATTTTGTTACCTGTGCCGTTTGTTACGATTTTATTATGAAAATGAATGGCAGGCGGTGGGGTGGGGAGGGGGGCAAGTAGACGATCAAAAGGGTTCCTAATTCGAACAGCGGTACACTATAGCAACTATGAGTTTTATGGGACGAATCTTTTATGGGATAATCAAATTTTGGAATATTAATGCTTTCAATTCACGTTTGGGAATTGATTTCACGAAATGGTTTTGTTACATTAGTTTAATTTTGAAAGTTGCCGCTCCTAATTGTATTTGTATATACTTATTTGTACAATATTAGCGGTGGGTACTTTATGTTTTGTAGATATATTGTTTATTCATAGAATAGATTCAATATGTACAATATTTTTTAATTAAAGAGGGCAATTATTAATTGGCACCAAACATCACATAAGACACATCACCCCTACGACCAATATACAAACCAACATCGTTATTACACTCGTCTTTATTTTAATTGAATACGAATTTCGCTTTTGTTACTTTATTTTTGATATTCGCCTTCTTTGGAATTAATTTGTGGATTGTATCGAAATAATGTTCATATATTGTCGAGTTTTGCTTTGTTAACGCTCTTCATTATTTAGTTTGTCGTTCTGAGAGAATTAATTGGAATTTTCATTGTTGAGCACACGTGTAATTAGAAAATACACAGGATGTGGGTTCGAAGAAAATTATCCTGAATTCAGTGTGAAACGGAACGGTAGCTAGTAGCTACGAGAAGCGGAAAGTCATTCTGCTGATTCCAAAAATGTTGATTCTTAAAAAATCTAATGTCATTAATAATTCAAAAAAGGAATTTCGTTGGCACAATGATATTCCAAAGACAAGAAACTTCCCACCTCTAATCATTCATTACGAATTCTTTATTCAAATTCATCATGTTTCGTTCGGAAAGCAGTCCACAGTTCCGCACATACATATCTCTAACATTAAATGTAATCGTCGAAACCTGTGAAAATATGTAAATTGATCCTTGGAGATGCCGGACCGACGGACTGAGTGAAATTTGAATATAAACTTTCCACCAGAACCGTATAAGCGTCATTTATTTCGTCCGCTCATAAAATATAATGATTTTTGACGTAGCTCTCGGCTATATTAATTTTGTGGGTTCTGTTGTACGTACGTATATCAGTACCATCAAATATCGGGGTGATAGACGCCTTCTAATTAAAATTCGTTGGTAGACCTACCAACCTGTTTATTAAGAGACTTAGTACATTTTAACACTAAGTAGATACATAAAACAGGATGAAGGTGTAAAACAAATGAAAGGTGGTTAGAGTATATTAAATGTTAATTTAAGTAAAAATAGTTTTGCTTAAATTAGTTAAAAAACACAGGTCTCTTAGTCATAGGTAAGAATGTATTAAAAAAATCATTACAAAAATCTCTAAACGGCCTGTAGAAAAAATATAAAATAAAAATTTAATTCACTAAAAGTATTGACATATCCATCTACAACTTTCGTACTATTGTGTAAATTCCCAAACTTTTAAAAGGAAAATCACTGCCAAATGGATGCCACTCGTCTGAAAAAGAGATCGGGAATATTTACATAAAAAACAAATAACGCCAACCGAGACGGGATGCGCGCATAAAATTAAAATCGATTAGATATTCTACCCTTCGAATTAAATATCATTGCCCTATCTCACACAGACATGTATTCTCAGATCTAGATTAAACGAGGAGGGTTCGAAAAACAAATGCAAAATCGAGTACAATCGAGATTCAAGAACATCCCTAATTTCCAAATTCATATTTGCAGCTAAATCGTCTTTTTAAAAGTTTCACAAAAACAAACATTCTTCTGAACCATAGATATTTAAAAAAAACAGCACGATACCGATGGGGTGTAACTTAAAATATCGGGCCGTGCTTATTTGCATACTAACTAAAATAATTTATTATTTTTTCTCGGAGGGGCGACTATGTGGGGTCCTATTGTATACAATAGAATAACTAGAATCTGAGTGTTATTGGCCCGATACAGCTTCGTGCCTCCGAAAACATTTATACGAAACCGTGTTTGAAGTGTAATATTCTGGGAATGATATACAGATACAGACGATAAACTAGTTTTGAACAAATATCAAATTAAACATACACGGAAATGCAATATTCGACGGAACGAGATGCTTAAAAGTTGGAATCAGAGGTTTGGAATCGGGGTACGGTTGGCAAAAGGACGAGCGGCCGCATCCTTACAAAATATCGTATGATTGCTGCGAACAAAGCGAACTTCGCCCGAACTCGTCGCTCGGAAAAAGTTTCCCGACTGCGCTCTGTTTCGCCGTGTCGCTTATTGTCAATCGCAATGCCGATGTTTATGATTTCCGAACTGCCTGAAATTCTAATTTTAAATTTGATGTTTGAAATTCCAACTGAATTTCGAAGCAATAACGAAGTTGGGTACATTCTGAAACCTGATAAAGTTTAAAGGAATCTAGAACTAGTCACAACTTAAAAAAGACTGTCTAGAAAAACTTACTGTAGAAAATTAAAACGTTAAAAGTGGTGAATGTAGAAGTGTTTGTGTTGACGCTGCAACATCTAGACGGCGGATTCGAACGAAATTATCGTTGGAATCAAAGGGAATATTTTAAATATCTATACATTTACATGTCGGGCTAGGCTCTGGGCAGACAGCCGCACACCACCACCGCAAGATTTATACACTTACCCGTTTCATACACGATACTGTTTAAATTCTACGATTCACTGATGCATTATATATGTTTCATTCTTTTTTCGGTCTGGCCGCACCTTTGTTTTGCGTGTTCAATATTGATGAGTGTTCATAATATCGTGGTTTTAATTTTAATTTTTCTCCTCTGTGTGTTTGTTTGTGGGAAATACACACAGATGGACAGTTGGACAGTACATTCCACGGCTTCTGGTAAACGGGGATACAAATATTGGTATTTGTTTTGAATCTAAGTGTTATATTGACTCTGTCTTTACAAGGAAATCTTTATTCAAATTCATAGAACATTTTAAAAAGCGAATCGAAAACCGTAGAGTTACATTTTTTTTCATTTTACATTAAAGCAAGGGTATCAAAATCTATAAAGCCAAGGCTCGTAAAATATTATCGCAAAAACGTGCATGATTAGTTAGTTTGTCGCGTTTTTTCACTGGAGCGTAATGGCTGACGAACAAAGGGTTACATTGGTATGCAAATGAGCTGCACAATAGATCGGCACCGACAATCTTAGATCGACAATAATCCTTAGAAATAATAATGATAGGGAGTTCCCATTCAAATTATACGTTTGGCTCTAAAAAAGTTATGGCTCCAACAACTTCCAATTACTATTACGTCTGTTACTATTACTCGAATTCTTTACAGAAAACTTATCGAGCGGAAATAGATATCAAGGATTCCTGATTTTTGTAACAAAAAAGAAATAGTACTTATGCAAATGCAAATATGATAAAGCATTCCTGACAAATATTTAGCACTTTCATCACTCATAAAGCTAGTGTAGTATAAACCAGCGGAGGGAGATGCATCGGCCAAAAGATACCAGGAAAAGGGGTTGATTTGATTGAATATCTGTTATTAAGAACCCTCCCGAACGCACACACTCAGACATTAAATAATATACACATTAAGTTTATAAATATGCATGAGGTAGACACATCAGTGTGCGTGAGGTTCAATACACTCGTACACAATGATATTTAAAATATCAAACGCATCGGTTCGGTTCGGAATTCGGATTCAAAAGTATATCGTTCTGTAGCAAAGAGATGGGGTGAAATTATTAATTTTGCGGTGCAAACTTTTGTTTTGCACATTCCGTTTCGTTCGTGGTTTAAAAATTTGATTTTAGAACTGGCTGGAAAATTAAATATCGGAAAAAAGCAATTGAAAATTTAAACGTTGTTTTGTTTGTCGCTCTGGCTTCCAGTAATTTGACACACATTTACGTTCCGGAGTACGTTCATTATGAATCCTGATTTTCGCGATTGCTTGATGGTTCAGAATAATTAATGGGGGCGATATTCCACGACGTGAGGCTTCCTTTCATAAAACTCCAGTCTTATTGTTTTGGGAGCGAACAATTTATTTTTTGTTTGCCAACTCCTGAATTAATTTACTTTCCGTTAAGTTAGCTATCATACGCAGATATTTAATGATTTCGGCTCTGATTATTTCCATTACAATTTGTTCTATGAATTTGTATGAAAATTTGAGAAGTTTTCGAATTTTGATTTAAATTCTTCTTAGTGTTCGGATAATGTTATGTTGTTGTTAAATTCCGAATTACTGGCAGTTAACAGCGCGGTTTTGTGAAAAAAAAAACAATAAATCGTTGAAATCGAGCTAGCGATATTTTCGAATAGTGTCAAGAAGTAGATGCGAATATGACACGATTATTTTTACACGTTGAGATGGCAGACATGTTGGATTTGATTCACGACATCATACAGCTGTCGTGATATGATTAACGACAAAATTGTGCACAACGTCTATTTTTGAAACGTGACGTAGATGGCGCTACAATGTTAGAATGTCACTCTTCATAAACTGTCAATGCCAAGTCACTGTCTCTTGACGTCGATTTATTATTAATTTTATTTTTGGAATAAATATTCCGTATTTAGGAAACGGAAATATGTCACGTAATTCCATAGACTTGTAAGTCAATGGGTACTATTTGAAATTTATTCAAGGTATACCATAGACAAAACTAAAAAACAAATAAAATTCAAACAAACAAAATTCATTCTTTAAAAAATCTATGAGTTGCTTTTTATTTGCATCGGAAAATAAAAAAAAGTGGTAAAAATGAACGGTATATGAATATTCGTTACATGTCGTGTTGTCCCACGGATGAAGCCGGATAATAAGTAGCTTTAAGTCATGAGAGGTAGCGATTTAGAAAAAAATCTTACCTCAAGTAAGTATCTAGTAAGGAAGTTTCATAAAAAAATAAGCAGGACCTAATGTACCATGTACCTAGCACTAGCTAGCTATTCTTTTATGGTATTTTTTATAATCATAATAGTCATGATCAAAATCATTTATTCTGTTAAAATTGGTATGTGTTTACAGTTTATAATGTCCTTAGTTTAAGTACTTGCCTACAAAACTAGCTGAGAAAGTACAAAGTACTACAAACATTAATTTGTTAGATATTTAACTAACTTGGATCATAAAATAAATAATAATTAATGAAATATTTATATAGATATATTTAACAGTTTTAAAAATGCTTCTTTAATTTTAAAATACTAGCTTTTACCCGCGGCTTCGCTCGCGCGAATTTCCCACGGGAACAGTGCTTTTTCCTGGGATGAAAGGTACCCTATGTCCTTCTCAGTACTTCTAACTATGTGTAAGCGAAATTTCAGGAAGATTGGTTCAGTACATAAAGCGTGAAGAGGTAACAAACAAACAAACTCACTTTCGCATTTATAATATTAGTTAGGATAGCAAGGATGACCCGCTTCCACCAAAACATCGCGCCACCGCCAAAGGGTCTTTTTAACCCGGGTTGTTCACCTTGTATCGAAAGGGTTAATTTCTCTATACGAAAGGGTTATTACAGACGGCCGATATGACTGTTCGATCGTTTGAGGCTTGGCGAGGAAGCTTTTTTATAATCGGGGTTTAGTCATGTTTAGATAATGTCACTGTTTTTGTATTGAGGCGATTTCGGATTTTTGTGGTTTTTTAAATTAATGTTAGTGATCCAGTTGTTTAGAGAGTTGTAGATCTTGCGGTAGAAAAAATAAGAATAAGTCTTAGGAATATTTTCAATTTATTTTGTTACCTGAAAATTTCGTACGAAATTAATTTCATAGACAATAAGTAGAAGATATGAATTTTAGAAAATGAAAATTAGATAATCTTTAGCATGGAAGTAATAGGTAACATATTATGAACTAATAATTGGTATTAGAATTATCTCTTTCAAGACATTTATATGTAAACTTCAAAATGATAATAATTATATATTTTACATTATTTTTCTAATTATATAGCCAAGATATACACCCATGGGCGTAATATTAATTGTTATATATTATTCAAGTCTAATGTCGAAGCTGTGTAAGGGTGTGATCTCCTGGGGACACGGAGATGGGGTTCAAAAATCAGGATTGTACCCTATGGGGCACGGGGCACAGTGCACCTCCTTGGAGGGGCTCAGAGGGAGGCAAGGGGTCACTTTTAATGTTTGTCTAATGTATCGATTCGGTTTGATTGGTAATTTTTGTTATTAGTATGTATACATGGGCTATATATGTATAGGGGAAAATTAAATGTGGAGAAAGTTAGTGCATAGGTGATATTTATATTTCTTCCAGTTGATTAGTGAAAGGAAATTTGAAAAATATTAGATTAAGAGTAATTTATTTATTTATTTATTATATTTTGAACACACTAGCAGCTTAATAAGCTGATGCGTTTGTATCTTGAAGTTTGGAGACTTTGTCCAATCTGTTCTTAAAACTGTTGACAGAAGGTGCTGTGACAACATTCTCATTTAATTTATTATAGATTTTTTTTGAAATATTACCATATCAGTTTATAAATATACGAGTGTCATAAAAAATATTGGTACACACGATTCCTCTAAGTATTTCTATTTAGTGATAGAGTCAAAAATGTATTTAAAATTCCTATTTGTGCTTTAATTGCGAAAGTTTAATCTGTGTTGTGGTCGCATAATTGTGCTTTAATTGCGGAAGTTCTATGTGGTGGTCGCCTAATTATAGAAAAAAAATAAAAATAAAATGTCGACTTCGTAAATTTTATACTTACACAAATAAATAAATAATTATTTTATACAGATTATGTCCAAAATAGATAAAGCATTCTATGAGATTTGCACAATATACCTAAATATTTTTTTGCGTATGACCCGATCACCCATCATCCAAAGGTTGCTTAACTTGTATTACCGAGGGGCTTACTCTATATACACATAAGAGTAATGAGTAAATAATAGGGGTGGACAAACCCAATCGATTGATCAAGTCCAAGGGTGAGATGCGCGAAAGGGGTAGATTAAAATATTGCAAAGGGTGGCTGCGATACTATCTGACGTATATAGTCTGCAAAATGTAGACAGCCAAATTTAGAACTTTGCCCGCGGTTTCGTCCGCGTAAATTTCCCACGGAAACAGCGCTTTTCCCCGGGATGAAAGATACCCTATGTCCTTCTTAGTACGTTTAACTATGTGTATGTGAAATTTCAGGAATATTTGTTCAGTAGAAAAAGCGTGAAGATATAACAAACAAACTCACTTTCGCATTTATAATATTAGTTAGGATTAGGATTACTGTTTTAAATAAAGAGTTATGAAAGCGGAAAGGCTTTTGCCAATAAACTACAAAAACAATTAATTAAAAAAGAGTCTGCTGCATCAAGAAAAAATCTGTCTACGAAAATAACTCCTATCGGCACGTGGCGGTACTACTCAAGAGTGGTTTTTGAAAACTATAAAAATAATGATACTTAAAAAAAACCTTTTTTCTTGAAAACAATAATCTTTTTTTTCTTGTAAAACCTTAATGTAAGAAAAAGAGCCATCGAAGTAATGGTTTACAATTACATTAACTAATCGATTTAACTATCATCTTTTCCAAAAACAACAATAAAAAACTCAATACACCGGCATAAATATAAAGCAAATGATAGCGATCTTTAATTGCGAGAAACGCGAAAATTTGAGTGCAAAACAGTCGGTTCATGTCAAAATCAGGGGTCGGTCACGCGAAGAGCAGTTACCGTTAACTAGCACTGTTAAGACCCAGGTTACGGTTAAAACAACACTAAAAATACTTAATTAGGGAAGTAAATCCTAACTAATATTATAAATGCGAAAGTGAGTTAGTTTGTTTGTTACCTCTTCACGCTTTATCTACTAAACTAATCTTCTTGAAATTTCGCATACACATAGCTGGAAGTACGGAGAAGGACATAGGGTACCTTTCATCTCGGGAAAAAGCACTGTTCCCGTGGAAAATTCACGCGGACTAAGCCGCGGGCGAAAGCTAGTTAAATATAAACATATAAAAAATTGAGCGAATGTATCAATAATCGCATATTATGTGTAATCCTGCGCACGATTGGTGAATTGCGCGCGATTCCCCGGCTTGCTGTTACACATTTCCGTCCTCTTTTAAAAATGTTGTCCCACAGAATGTAGAAAAGCGAAAGGGAAGATGTTATTCATTAAAATAAAAAAAAACTATTAACTTAAATCACAGAATTAATATTAGTACTACGTACAGAAAGGAAACTCCCTGCCCCTCCCGCAATATGGCACCCCCCCGCTCCTTCCGCACTTCTCCCCCGTTCTTGTGTAACTGTGGGACGTTCGACTATGAAAACGCACACATTGACGTGTTACTGACGTGTTCACGGATATACAGTTTCATTTGTAGTAGTAGTAGGCATATTTGACGCGCCGTTTCTATGAAGCGCCCGCCCTGTGCTTAAATACAAACACGACGATAATATTGAGTTCAATTTTAGATTTAATTTAATTTAAATTCAATTTATACGGGCTACCAGGAATTGCTGGATATAAAGTATTATGTATTACTCCAGAGTTTACTCTACCCGTATGCTAAATTTCATCAAAATCCGTCCAGTAGCAGTTGAATAAAGTAGTAACAAACATTCGTGCACAAAACCTATAGTAGGTGGCGCTAGTGTTGCTTCCTTAAACTGGTATTATTTAGCGCGGGAGGGTTAACAGTGTTGCCGTGTCGTACCTCGAAAAAGTTAAATGTTATCATGGCGCCGCTAAATAATCTTTTGCATGTCCATAGATAATAAAACTGCATTGTTTCTGTGCAAGTTCGGTAACGGATCGCCGATATTTTGGAGATAGCGATTTTGAACGCGTTTCTAGACCGTTTTAACTCGATTTCTCGATTTGGTTGATAACGTTTCGTTTCGTGTGTTACTTTCCATGTAATGACACCCACAAAAGTATTCAAAAAGGAGGAAGAAAACTTAACTATTTTCAAAATCCTACTAATATTATATATTATATTATAATATTATCCATACTAATATTATAAATGCGAAAGTTTGGATGTGAGTTTGTGAGTTTGTGAGTTTGTGAGTCTGTGAGTTTGTGAGTTTGTGAGTTTGTGAGTTTGTGAGTCTGTGAGTTTGTGAGGATGTTTGTTACTCAATCACGCAAAATCTACTGGACGGATTTCGATGAAATTTGGTACAGAGGTAGATAATGACCTGGAATAGCACATAGGCTACTTTTTATCCCGGAAAAAATAGTTCCCGTGGGCATGGGATACCGATTATAGTAACGACATCTATTATTTGACAAAATAGACATCATGTCAAAATGACGTTACGTCAACGTGACGTTACGTCAAAGTGACGTTACGACAGCCTCCCCACTAATTCCATAACCAAATGGCTGAAATTTTGAGTACTGAAGTTTAATTTACTACAGTTTGGAACACAAAAAGATTTCTCATCTATGCGAAACTCACGCGGGCGAAGCCGCGGTCAACGGCTAGTATTATAATATTATAAATGCGAAAGTTTGGATGTGAGTTTGTGAGGATGTTTGTTACTCAATCACGCAATATCTACTGGACGGATTTCGATGAAATTTGGTATACGGGTAGATAAATACCGGGAATAGAACATAGGGTACTTTTTATCCCGAAATTCCCACGGGAGCGAAGCCCCGGGGCGCAGCTAGTAATAAAATATATTTATTTATCACTTCAATCCGTTACATTGCGACGATGTGAAGAAAGGAGAAACAAACTAACTTGTAAAATTTATGATTTAATTATTATTATTTAATTAATTATTGGGCAAAGGCCTCTCCTCCTTCTTTCAAGACTCTCAATCTAAATTTATGATTAGTTTTATTATAATAATAATTATAATTTTCTATATAAATAAACTATTCTTTTATCAAAATATAATTTATTGTATTTTTAATTCTAATAAACAAAATACGAAAACCTATAATTTCAAGAAATTATCAAATTCATAACACAACGATCAATCTAACGTAATTACACGAAATAACTTATGTATGCGAAATAAATATTAATGACACAGAACTAACCCTTCTCCCACCCCTTGGAATCAGAGAATTTTACTAATAAATGTGTGTGATTAATCAAAAGTGTGGGTAGATGTGGAACCCGTGTCGAGAACTTGGTAAAAAGTACCCGTGTTTTTGCTATGTTATAAAAAAAATTGCCAGTGTTAATAAAATAAAATATTACTTTTTTGGATAATAATAGTAACTGGGAACTTAATATGTATATAAAAATATATCCAATATTAAAGATAAAAAGTTAATAGGAAAATATGTGTAGCAAAATTGATATCGGATTTTATAATTGCACGGATTTATTTTTACGAAAAGTATTCTTATGAATGAAAAATTATTACATAAATACATTATAATCGTATCTATAGAAATACGAGTATAATGTAAATGTATACATACATATTGCGTGACTATTAATACCTTTACATGTAGCGTTTATAGATAGTGTGATTACTTAATTTACCTAGATTTAGACCTAATACTTTGTCAATCCGAAATTAGTACAAGATTCGAAGTATATAACATACTTTTGTCTCAAGCAAATTCTAACAGTCATCAAAAATCAATGAGGCGTCCTGAGACGAGATGTGTCTAAAGACACGCATAAATCATCCCCTATTTCACAATGGGCACCTATACAAACACCCCACACGTTAATTAATTAAAATTATTAATGACAACGCAAAATAACGCGAAATCGATATGTCTTGGCGATACGACAACGAAAAACTCAACTCGACTGAACGGGTTATTAATTTTGTCTCGTATAGCTTGCAAATAATTATTCGTTTTCGTTTTTAACGGCGGGAATATGCAGATGAGGGTTTTACGTTTTCTTTTATTGACAGTTTATGGTTTGGAAACTTTTGATCGGATACTTGAGTTAATGGACGCGGAAGAAACGGTTTTTTTGAGCCATTGTCGAAAACGTAATTTGGAAAAATATCATAACCGTTATTCAAAAACGCGCGGTCTACGCTATCTTTCTTTTTTATTGAGATCTATGATGTCATTCTGGCTGGCATTATTCGATTTTCGAACTGTTATTAATAAAGTTTTATTTTTAATTGTAGATTCAATCTGTGGGCGGCTATTAAGTAGATGACAACCGTAAAGGATTACCAGCCAGTATTGCTGCGGTACTTATCGGTAAACAACTGACAGTCGATAAAGGTTTTTAAAAATGGACGCTTTTAATCGTCACGCGATTCGAATAATCGTTTGACGTTTCGAGATTACCGGTATTAATGGCCAGTATTTAAAACAATTCGATGGTATTGACAAATTTCGACCATTAATTGTTTGATTGCGTTGTGCTAAGTGGGTTTAATGCAACGATTGTCATTATATCTCGATGACAGTTGAACGTATAGAAATTATCTTTGAAATGTGGATAACATCGAATCTAAAGTACTTATGTGACGTCTTAGAAGCTCAGCTTACCTGTAACAATAAAGAAATAATTATTAGAAATCATTTCGAAAAAGTTTTGTGCGATCGAACGCTAGACCTTTCAGTGAACAAAGGACTTTAGATATTATTTTGAAAACTCTTTTGCATTAAGTCCGCCCATTGTACTTTTACACATGTGTTCTGTGCAATAAAGTTCAAATAAATGAAAATAAATTACCTATTGTAAAGTTCCAATTGAATTTTAATCATGTTATTTTAAACATTAGTTTTCGTACAAAGTACAGTGCGCAGTCATTTTTTTATCGGAAACAATAAAATTAGAGATAATGTTCGACCTTATTGATTATCGTTTGACCTTGTCAACCTTGACTTGTCATGTTTGGTATATTTCGAGTACATTTGTAGGAGTTTTGTATAATCACACATCACCAGAAAGCGTATAAAGAATTATAAATACATATTTATTTTGCTATTTATGAAAAAAAAAAAATTAAAAATAACATTCACAAACTGAAAAAATAAATTGAAAATATAGTACCTTTCCAAAAGTTTGGATGTTTGTAAGATGCCTCAACCGCTAAGCAAATTTCGATGTAATTTTATATACGAATAGGGAATATCCATTGAATACATTGCTTATTCTTAAAGTGAGTTTTATTTTACATAAGATAAAATAAAGAAATGTAGGTACGTCAATTGACCGCAAAGTTCACTCAATGCAAGGTGAACTTTAGACTTAACCTCTTTATATAAAAAGATGATTGGTTTAATACGGAAGGTTCTTAAAGATCCCTTTAAGAAATGTTTAAGTCGCATAGGGAATTAATTGTATTATTGCGGAGATGAGAGAGCACAGACGATCGGAAAGAACAAACTTCAGGGTTGCCACATTTCAGGAAATTATTAAAATAATATTTAAAGCTGAGCAAAGAACCTGTCTGCAAAATTTCAACTTTTTAATTTCAGTGATTTACTTTCTGCGTTGATAAGCCAGTGTCCAAGCCTATTTATATATATAGCAATCATTTGTAGTAAGAATTTTTTTAAAATGCTAATTATCTTACCACCCTTACATCTCGTTGCATGTTGTATTTAAAACTATATCCAAATTAAAATTAATAACGAGACGAAAAAACAAAAAAAGCTACCCCCTTCCGCGCGTCGTAAATCAGAAGTCCCTACAGACTGCAAGGGGGTGCGAGGGGTAAAGAGGGGGGTGGGAGGGGGTCATTTTCCGCAACATTCGTCTTAGCATTAGTACAAGAAGCTCGTTTTAGGTACAGTCAACAACACATGGACGTACACAAATTCATTGCACATTCGACGATATTAACGCACATAGAGATCCGTAACTTGATATTTTTTGACTGTATTTATTTTTAAACCATATTGGGACGTATAACAATGGTTAAGCGTAATTTGCCGTTGACTGTACCGACTGTGTATCGGTTTGTCGAGCCGAATATTATCAAGAGTTTTCATAGTCTTTGTTCTTTAATTCGTATTGCGCATTGAGCTTTAAAAGCTGCCTTATGATAGAAACATTAAAAGATGAAGTAATTAGATTTTTTTACCAACAAAATTTTCAATATTGCCAAGGTATGAGAATTGTTAAAAATATGTAATTGTATGATAGAATACATGTAATTAAACACATTTTGCGACTTTTTAGCACGAGTTTATTCTCCAGATTGAATTTATCAAAGTTCAAACTTTTTGGGAAAGTCCATTTTCCACGCGTGACGTCATATGAATGTACGTTTAGTTAGGGGCGTTATGGTATCGCCCAAACATCGTTTAAAATTGAGAATTGTTGTATCTTGGGAAATACTTTGGTCTCTGATATGATTATTTTACTTACGATTCTATTATTGTGAGATATTTCAAAGAAGCATAAAAAAAAGTCCGGTCCCCTATTGGAAATCAATTTTAGCAATGCGCTAATAACTTTTTTACAACTTTTAATTTTAATGTCTCTACTATTTAAATTTTAATCACAGAATTAACTCCCTCAATGAAAATTCGAACGAATATAATAATACAAAGAAAAAACAATGTTCGATTTCTTTTTCCAATACTTTTCCAGCCAGTTACACTAATCTATTTCCGACTTTATAACAAAGACATAAAGCAAATAATCGAAGGACTTAGTTCAAAATTGGAATTACTTTTAGGCAAAGGCGTCAGGTGCCAAAAGTCTTAAATAAATAATCGAAGGGTATTTAAAACAATCCTCTCTCAATTTATTGCAGGGGACTGCAGGCCGAATTAAGGGTCCTTTAGGGCTGATAAGTATCTGATAAGATACATTGGAGCTTCCGATAAAGATTCTGTTACAGGCAGATTTAAGTAAACAAACTATTTAAAGCCCATGTTTTTTTTTATTAAAGATGGGTTTGCTTGAACACAATTTTAAATTTTGTCATGTATTTTTCTCATATTGTTAAAAATTACAATGGTACTTATGAGAATCTAGAAGTTCACTATTTACAAATACGTAAGGATATTTTTTTTATTAATGATACGCATATACTATTATTATAGTCCACCATTTGTATTTTTTTTTTAATATTGTGCAATGAAGTTGTAAGTCCTCCTAATATTATAAATTCGAATTTTTGGATGTGAGTTTGTGAGAATGTTTGTTACTCAATAACGCAAAATCTACTGGACGGATTTCGAGGAAACCTGGTATACGGGTAGAAAAATACCGGGAATAGCACATAGGGTACTTTTTATTCCAAAATTCTCACGGGAACGCGGTTAGTATATAAATAATTAAATGCTCATAAGTCAAATTGGCTTAATAAAATTGTTTTCTTTTGCACGCTAAATCTCAAAAGTTCTAAAAATAAAAATAAATAATGAAGGAAGTCACCTAAAGTTCGAATTTCGAACCATTGGTAATCCAACCGATATATCAAAGCAAATGGCTTACTAGATTGCTAAGCGAGTACATCCATCAATGGTTGTTTCGGCCATCCATCCTATCTCGAGCTAATTTCGAATGTCATAAATTGTAGCATTAATTCAACGACAATGCATTAGGAGACAGTATCCTTCGGGAACTATTCCGATAGATTGGTTAGGAGGCTCGTAATTAACGGTGTAAACTACAAACGAAAATCGCCCTAATTTCCCTTTAATTTAAGACTTCATTTTGTGTGTACTTCGTTTAAATTGTAACGTTTTCGAATTAAATTCTTGCTTGGAGATATTCAATGGAATGTCAATCTTATTGATTGATAGATTGAGTTGATTTTTCGGGTTTGCTTCGAGATAAGACATTAGGTAAATTGTTTAATGTCTTCTAAGAGGATAGTATTGTATTGATGTTTTGTTTTCGTATTGTATTCGTTGGAGGGAAATTGAATACAAATACTGATGCCTGATTGGAGCAAATTAGTTTTCGTTGCAAATGTACATTGTCGCTTTGTTGGTGACTGTTAGTAAAACTGTAAAATGATATCGAGAAACGCATTGTTTTAAGAAAGACATTTTTTCTGTATCTTGTCTTTAATTGTTGTGAATGAATGAATTAATTTATTTGCATATGGGTTACAGAAGATGTGTTCAACTATTGGGCATAATTGAATAATTTCTTCTTTTTTATTCCACTCTTTGTAAGCTATGTTTGAGTAAAATTTTGACTGTCTGTCTTCGGTCTGCTAAAATATGTAATTTTTTAATACTGATTAATCGCAACAACCAATTATTTCTAAAACAATAATTTCTAATTCTCACTAGTCTCTGGAAAAAAGGCGTAATAATATGTAATAATTCTTATATAAAATCAATATGAAAATTATCTAATACGCATTATATAATAGCAAATTTTAGTATGAACCCCGTCGACTCGGTTCAGTAAACATCAAAGTCGAACGCTGGCGTGGATAATAGGTTCGATTCCGAGGGAAGCAATCTTCTGTAATTCGCAGATTTTTTACAATCATCTATATACAATGGTAATCTATCATGCATGCTGTTTGATGGAAGTCGAACGTCATTTTTTCTGGTTGAATCATTCACTTTAATTTTGCCTAATTCTTTTTGATTTTCATGAATTTTTTTTTATTATTGGTTACTTACGCGTGAGATTGACTTTTTTTTTAAATAACCTATGTTGCACTGCTGGGCAAAGGTCTCCCCCACTTGGAGATTTATTATCATAAATATATACAAACCTATGAAAAATACGCTCATCAAGTTAAAAATTATCACAAACACTAAAAATCACGACCACAAGCATCCGGCGAAACAGATAGACACAGTTTAAAGCAGCATTATCAGTTGTGCACAAAAATGATTACAATTATGTAAAAATTATCGATCTGCCAAGCCAGCGGTGCTCAAAGTTCTTTAATCGCTAAAACTATGACGCAAAACTTAGATAAATAAATAAATATATACGGAAAAATAACACAGATTGAGTTAGCCCCAAAGTAAGTTCGAGATTTGTGTTATGGGATACTAACTTAACGATACTATATTTTATAACAAATACATATATAGATAAACATCCAAGACACGGATCAATCTGAAAAGGATCATTTTCCATTTTGACCCGACCCGGGATCGAACCCGGGACCTCCGGTGTGGCAGTCCGGCGTGAAAGATAGATAAATCGTTGATTTGATGCTACAAACACACACATACAAAGATAAGGACACAAAACATTTAAAATAAAAATCATGAATTTATGTTGCCATAATAATAAATAATAAATATGTGTGTTGTAGCAAACTTGTAAATGTTATTCAGATTTAGACATGTTATGGTTTTACATATCATAAAAAGTTTTCGAAATTCATAGAATACTTTTTCAATCAATATGTATTATGTTACGTTTTACCTACTAGCGTTCGCAAATCATTAATAGTAGCTCTTTTGAAGAAAATTAGGTCAACAAAATGAAGTAAGTTTGTAAAGACTTTACATACGAGTATAAGCTGAAATAAATGATAATTTATTTAAGGGAAATGTTACATGTATCTCATGAGAACTAGATTTAAAAAAAATTAAAAACCCTAAAATCTAATTAGAACAAAGTCTAAAATTTCTTATCTTACTAGTATAATAGTAGTATCGCAAAACTTTGAAAACCACTGGACTCGTAAAACATTATCTCATTTGCCAAAAATACAACAGGAACTGTGCTGACCCGCGATAAGACAGGCCGTTGACTCGATTCCGTTAATCGATAAAAATATCGATTGTTATATTCACATGATCCTCAATTTAAGCTAACTCGTGTCGGTCCTGCCTTGCGTTATTATCTTTTACTGTTTAATTTATTAATTTGGATATAAATATGAATTTAGTATCTTTTTTTTTTCCCTGTAAAGATTTCTGTTTTTTTTTGGTATTTTGATTTTGTTGAGTTTGCCTATTGCTGACTTGATGGCAGGCTTAGATGAAATCAATAAAAAAAATATCCGATTAAATTACCAAAAAATTATATTATAAAGAAATTTATTTGGTAGTTTTATCCCTGCTTGATGGAAAGTGAAAGAAAAGTCAAAGATGAAGCATATTAAAACGTCTATTCACTCAAAATATAATCAGTGGCGAACCATGAAAAATCTGGCAACATTTTATTGATTAGGTGTTAAAATAAGGCTCAACAACAATTCTCAAAACATTTCAACTCAAGTCAACCAAAACATGAATATGCAACTATATTCAATGAAAATATCGGATCAAAACAACAATTTCAATAACAAAGAGCCGAAATACGGGAATATTAAAAGCGACCGTTTGTAGCCGTGTCAAAAAATTAATATTAACGATATCTCAAAAACAATGAAGTGGAGAAAAAAAGAAATAATTTATGCAAGACATTTCTTTTGACGCCATTGTCCGATGGTGGGGCGCGAAAATATTCAATTAAATTGAATATATTTCTTTTCGCGGGCAACCCATGAATGAGTTGGTAATTTTTAATATTTCTGATTGGCTATCTAAATTCTGCCAACAATGACTGCGTAATAATTTATGATTTAATTCTCTCAAGTTTAAATTTTGAACGGAAGTAAGAATTTTTGGCGCTATTTCATTTTTTATAATACATTGCCAGTGCAAAAATAACTGAACCTACCATGCGATTATTTCTTTAAAAAAATTACAATATTAGTAGTTGTTTGGAAAGTTTTGAACAGTATTGTTAGATAGACATAATGTCTTGTTGGATTTGACAAATTAATATACTTTCTTACATTACTAAAATTAATATGTATACTGTCTACCTTGCCAGATGTCGCATGAAATTCAATAATAGGGTAAAAATAATAACAAAAAAATACCAATAAGCCATTAAAAAGCATAACATCAATAGATCTTCGATTAAAAGCAGCTGGACACGAGACCAGATTTGCTCAATGGTCAAAAATAACAAAACCAGCATTGAAAATTAAACCTTATCTACATAAAAATACAGTTGATTTTAACAAATTGCTGGTAAGTATAGAATTCGCGGGCGATTGTAAAATTCGATGAATGGCGTTTTATTGAACTGGATAAAACTGGTTAAACCGGATTTGACCCCACAACACGTGGTCATTCTTTGTCATTGAAAGTATTAAAATGATCGGTTTTTTTGTCCCGCTGTGTATTGTAAGTATTGGTGATTTATTTTGTGTCGCATTAAGATCAGGATTCAATATGGATTGAAAAAAGTGAATATTTTTATCCAGTACAGCTATTGGTATGATATAGGTTTAATATGAAAATATTGCTTTTCTGTAAATAGGTAATTATACTCTTTCTCTATTATTCAACAACAACTTAAGTCTCCAGTTTATTAAAAAAATAATAAGATTTAGATTTCAGATTTGTCTGCTTTTGGAAATGCTCAAATGACACGACCAGTGCACATCGACATCCCAAATGTTCCTCCACCACCCCTTACCACCATGAATTCTTAATGACCAAATTAACAACACCTATTGTTTAGCGGTGTTTTTATATCAGAATATTAATAACCATCCAAAAAAGAGGGTGCGAAGAAAAATGTTCCATCTAGGGGGAACAAATTGATTGATTTTAGCATTAATTTCAATAAAGACAATGGGAGAGTGGCCCAGACAGTCGTAATTGCATTTCCAACAGGAGATGCAGTTGGCAACAATGAAGTGAGGCTAAATTTTATAGATTCCATTTGCATTGCAAGTATTTCTATGATTCTGATTAAACTCCAGATTTAAATTAATACTGTTTTAAATAAGGCCCTTCCTTCTGTACCTTGGAAGACCTCAATGTGGCCAACGATAGGGCGGTGGAAGTGGCCAAATACTGGTCAAAGAAAGTCTTAGTTTTGCCATTTAGACTTGAGGTGATGATGACGAATAAGGTTCTCGAGATTTATTGATTTGGCTTGCTATTATTCAAAGATTAGGAAACTCTTTGAAAAAATGAAATAACTATATTATACAAACAAAAATGTGTCGATTGATGTCCGCATCAAATATGGTTAAAGAACTTTATTAGAACAAGAACGTAAACACATCGATTTAACATGAGACAAAGCGTCAATATACCGAAATTATCAAAACCAAACCAATACGGAACAGAAGCTATTATGTGGCTGACGAAATTCGTCGATTACTCGGAACCATCGAACAATACCGCCTTAATGGGTACATGTACAAACAGATAGGGCTCTATTCTCGATAATATGTCACAAATCATCTTCTATTCCACACAAAGTTATAATGAATTGACATATTCAGCACACGTGGTACGCAACATACTGGTTGATAGTTACGCTGTCGAACGCTTCGGTTAAATCTAAAGTGTGCCTTGTGGTGTACCGGAAAAGTTTTAAAATCCTTTGCAGATTTTGTTGTATTGGAAATTGTTTCTTATAGTTCAGGTATTGTTGAGGAAGAAGGGGAGTTTCGAGTGTCTAATAAGAGGTGTAATCTCGAACTATTGAAATTAATGATTGCTTTTAAGCACCACCTGTACAGATGACTCCATGTCAAGAACCCTTCTTGGTTCTCTATACCGCGGCAATAGGATCGAATTTGCATGAATTTGGGCAGGTTTATATGCTATTGACTGTACAGACAAGTTACAAATGAGCACATGTGTGTTTGATGATAAAACGGCTAATGGAAATAAGGATTTACTTTGTATTGCCAATATTTCATTACTTTAAGCGATATGTAGGTAATAACGTAATCATTATGACTTGCAATATTGTTACATGTATAAAGTATACCTACTAAGATTGCAACATTTTGTGCAAATTGTATCTTTAGTTATTGATTTATTACTTGTAATCCAACGTTAGATAGAATCACAACGAACTTCTTTCAGCATCAAACATAATGAGAAGCTGAAAATATCTATGATCATCAATACATGGTATACGCGAGTACGCTTAGATCTTTTAAATTACGCAACTGATTTTGATACGGTGTTCACTATCATTTGATAATTTCTTCCGAATAGTTAATAGCTATAGTTCATACACGTGCGAAGCAGGAATGGCTCGCTAGTTTGGACTAAGTTTCAAATAATTATTTAGACATATATGAATATTTATAAACCATTAATCTGTTTACCATAATTTTAGCAAAGCTATACATAAATACGATACCAAATCAAATATTAATTAGTGTCGTGGCATCGGAAACTAATCGTAGCGTATTGTAATTGCAGATTAATATTGATGGCTGGAGATAGAAGTCATTACAAGCGCATACATAAAACATAAGCTATTGATCGTCATGTCGTGTCAAGAAACATCTTATGATGATAATATTTATATTACTTGAAGAGTGCTTTGATTTCATTTCATTTTCATTTCATTTATTTAATAATAAACAATTTTTACATCGTGTTGATATTCCTAACTAAAATATAACTCAAATCAAATTACAATTATAAATTACATAAGAATAAAATTACAATTACAAATTAAATAAAATTTAAATTACAATAATTAAATTAAATTGAAATTATCGGTTAAATTATATTTATACTTATATGTCAAAGTCTATAATAAAAATGCATAATAATTGAAGTCAATCTAAAAATTCACTGTGTAATAATTTTTGGTCAGCAAGTACGCTGACGTTGGTTTGAAGACCGCTTGTGGTGGAAAGGATCCAAGTTTGAATCTTACTCGTACTTCATGAGTTTGTATACTAATCTGACTCATTGAATGGTAGTTTTCGTGGACCACCAGGTGAAGGAAAAGATAGCGAAGAAACCTGTGCCTTATATGAAGATTCATCAGTTAGTATGTGAAATAATAAGGCGATGGCAAACCAACCCATTTATATTGCCAAGAAATCCGTTGCGCGTGATTCTTTCGAAGTAAATTAACTTCAAACATGTGGAATACGACTGAGAGATAGGAAGTGTCCACAAATTAATTGAATAGTTCGACTGCTTTACCATAAAGTTTTTCTTTAATGTTGATATTTTTATACTTGTAGCCAAGAAAAATTATAATATCACACTTTTATAAAGTAACAATATTTCGTTTTGATAAAGTTTATGAATATTATATTCTGTGATTTAATTAGTTAATCTTACCAAGGGTTCAATGCCATGTATATTTATAGAAATAAATATACTTACTTAAGTTTAATTGCAACTCCTTTGTCCATCATTTCACAATAATTCTACTCTGAACATATATACTTGAAGCAAATACGACGAGCTTATTCAAACAGTATACAATTACATACACACAGTATAATCCTATTGTACTGGGAGTGAATCACTAATAAATTAAAAACAAATATGTAATTTTATTGAAGAAAATGAAACTCGCAAAAGAAATAATGTATTGTTACAACACATTAAGAATTCCATTAAAACTTTTATTAAACGCACAACATGTCTCCGACATTTTTCAAATAAGATTCAATTTGGGATGTAACCGAATATCAGCGCTTTTCCTCTCCAATATGACAACTCAAAGACATCCAGAAATATAGTAGGAGCAGATGTATCTTATTAAACACAAACACTTCCGAACGAAACAAAGATTGGGTTTTCAAATGAGACAAAAAATATCGTACTTGCTGCTTCAAACTCGGATGGATTTACAACATAATCGTTTGAATACGCTATAATAAAAGATGTTTCACCGAAAATATCAGATGTTTTTCAGAAATGTGTCACACTTACATGGATTTCAGTGAATCAGTTATGTAAACTAATGACTAACTATGAGCAAGGAGACGTGATATCATTAAAATAATTTAATCGACTTCGCAACTGTCGAAATTGTTATCAATGTTAGCGCATCGCACATCAAATATCATAAATGAGCACACAGTAAGCTTAATAATCCTAGTGACGTCAAACAGGAGAATGACTGGAGAAACAAAAGTTTGAAAATAAGCAAGTCTTTGAAGATAAATAATTTATCGCCCCACTAAAACCTGCATAAGAAAGAAATGTTGATAAACATCGAACATTAAATATGTAACTGTTGATGATCGTAAAAGATGGAAGCCAGACGTAGTACATATCACTTCGTAGGAAGCGTAACTTTTATTAGTTTGGCCGGAGTCGTACTTACGGTGTAATTTAAAAAGAATTCCACGGATAATTTGCATGGGAGCACATTCGTTTGATCTGGTATCTGGCCTCAACTGATCTGATTTTTCCTCTACGCATCGAATGAATTGATATACGGCGTAGTTTCTTCAAAACCGCATACGTTTTCGATTTTATCTGCGTTGCTGCGGCGCTAATAGAATCAACAGGTGTGCCCCAGGGTGGTCTAATCGGACCGATTCTTTTTATTTACATTTCACGAATTTATCGCATACGTTGACGTCTCGAGGCGGCCGCTTGATTCATGTGCTTACGTTGTCGCTTTTTAATACTGATTTACAATAAAAACAGAACTGTTTCACCGGCGATTGATGTGAGTTATGATTAATGTTGCGTCTTTGATGTTCCCTGCTATGAATCTATCAAGTCGCTTCTGAATATCGACGCGGTATAAATAAACCGGGGCGAATTCGTCGTTTCAGTTAATTATGAGGTTATTAAGGAAACATCGAGCATGTTTCACTAGAGATGTCGATCGCCGGCGGCCATTATTGACGTTACATCATTGAGTCACGAGAGCGTTGTCACGGTACCCACAAATTACGTTTTTTTCTTGCCGTCTAAAATTGGACTAATCAGCATTGAGTACAAAGAAGCAGATCGCTTTCATCATCGACACGATGATGTTTACTTCGGATCTTCCGAGAACCGGGGCGCAGCATTCAATACTTGGAAATAAATATGTGAGTTTGACATTTGCTTTCATGTGTTCCCTCGCGTGTTTCGGCTGTAATTATGGCATCTCACGCTCGCCTTATTGCCGAGTACTTAGAGCACACTTCTGTCCTTTTTTCTAGCATAGCTTCGCTAGATTTTTTTGTTATTAAATTATCGTGCGTGCCGATTTCTGACAAGATGATAGGTTGTGTTTGATGGCCCATCTGATTGCTTCTCTTGTCGACATTTCTGATTCGAGCCTTTCTCTTTGATTGACTGCGCTTAGAAATCAGAGCTCGAAAGGTTATTCCAATGCTGATGACCCTGTATAACTTTCAATCACAATTATCATTCGACTTCTGTCATGTTCACAATTGATTTAACTTAGAGCTATAAATCGTTCTATATCTCCGGATGAATTGGTGTAAACTAATACGAGAGGAGCAATATATTAGTCTCCAAGTCCATTACTGCATCCGATCCCAATAAACCATCGATAAATGTCAATATAGTTTAAAATAGTTCATATTGCGTGCCGCCATCATTAGTCAAGCCCGTTCAAAGATAATTCACTGTCGAACGCGTCCCTTTACGACGTCCAGTTTTAATAAGAGAAATGTGTTCACCAAAAATAACAAAATTAAAATAAATCGAACGACAGACAGACGTCATAAACTAATTTCGAGTGTTTTCGTTTTGGTATGAACAAAAATAGCAGCATCACTCTTTCATGTCCCGTCGCGAGTGACATTAAAGAATTTACAGTTTAGACCAGCGCCATCTATGAGCGCAAGATGAAACGTTTTTATTGCCTAAAAAGAAAGGTGTTTATGATTTATGTTAGTTATTATTGCTTTTGAAAATTAAATACTCCGCTCCCGTTTCGATGGTGACTATGTTTTGGGATTTTTATGCCCCTTTTTATGGTGTACCTCGTGTTACAGACGAACTACTATTGTAAAGCTTACTTTAGTTTGATTTCAAAGTAAACTGTCTAAATCAAAATATTCAATCTTAGTTTTAATGTATCTTAAGCAGAGAATGAACATATCAGGTATTTCCTAAAATAAATTTGAACTTTGAAAAGTATAAAAGAAGAAAGGGTAAAAGAAATCTCAATTGCAATGTAATAGATTGACATTAAAGAAAGAGTTCTTGGTAGAGACCACGAACCGGGATTGAGGAAAAAACTAACTCTTGGAAAGTTAAATGAAAACCGAGATCCAATCAGAACCAATTTTGGGGACATAATCAAAAAAGTTGTTTCAAAAATCATTCATCGAACATCGTCAAAAAGAAATAACATTCAACTCGTACCCTTTTCTCCAACTTAATTAAAATTGAGTAAGAAGGCGGGAAATCGAGTCAATAAATTTCCATAGACAAACACTTTTCTTAAAAAACATCGACAAAGAATCACTATAGCGATTTCTTTTGTCTCTTGTATATTGTAATCGGTCAGGACAATCGGCCCTTTTGTCAACTTTCCCCCTTTATGTTCATCAAAAAGGGTAATTTGTATGGTTTTCAAAAGTTTCATCTCTTTGATGCCGTTTGTCACGTTTGTGGAAAATTTCTTTTTTTTCAGGTTCGATGTTTTTAGCTTATTTTGAACAAGAAATAAGTGATTGTGTAAGTGTAATTTGGTAAAAAACTAAATTAGCCTTACTTTATTTTACTTCTGATTACGCCTTGAATTTTATCAAGTTTAGCATACAAAAGCGTATAAAATGAAATAAACAGTCCTTGCATGATATTTTATTTGTTTTAAAGGTCAATGACATAAAATCTAAATCACTTAAAGAGAGGATATTCGCGTGGGTTCCTAGTTGCGGCAATAAACCGCTGAATTGCTCCAAACGCCGCGTCATGCGAGTGCCCGGTTAGTGTAATTGAAAATATCGATAATATTGATTGATCGATACACGCCCGTCACTAAATTAGAGCTACGGGTGCGTTCAATTTCACGCACAATTTTCATGTTCAATTTTTTGAAAAAATGAAAACTATTTTCTTTTTCTTCGAAAAAATTTGTTGCTGTGATCATGGAATTATTTTGATGCGATTTTGACTATTATTTAGACATTTTATCCGAAGACTAGACTACAGACACCAAAGCAGCGTACCATCAAATAAAATAAAACCAAATATAGTTACTCCATTCACCTGAATTGAATACAAACAAAAAAAATAGAAAAAAAAAATCGGCTGCTCTCAAATTTGGGGTTTCAATAGCTAATGATACTGGCTGAATGAGTGCATTCACGAGACCTACTTGTTACCGTGTTCTTTGAAATGCACTGCACTGTTTGATGCACTGCGCCACTTCAAATACTCTGTTTTTTAACTTCTCTTTATGAAATTTCAGTTCACAGTAATATACTTATTTATTATACTTATTTTTTTATTTTTTTACAAGGACAAATCACGGAGATTAATCTTGTACTAAATTTAGTTAAGAAAGATAGATATTTTATAATAGAGAAGTACTTACTATAAACGCCCAAGATTGCAATCTGAAAAAAATTATTTTCCATTTTGACCTGACTGGGAATCGAACCCGGGGCCTCCTTAGTGCCTGGCGTATTAACCATTACACCTCTGAGATCAATTTAATTCGCCACCGTATAGAGTTTTGTGCTTTCATCTTTATTTTTATCCAATGTCAGAATTAGTTTGACATATAACTAATTGAATACAGATAGACAGACAGACTGATACTTTGCCAATGCTAATTAGAATTGACATTCATTTTACAATGTTAAAGTATATTTGAAGGAATAAGAAGGGCTTATTCTTAGAAGTTACGTAAATAGAACATCGAAATTTGTGAACTTAAAAGAAAATTTATGAAACTTTGATGGTTTTGTCTAACTAGTTGTGACACGGAAATTTGCTTCCGTGGGAATTTTGGGAATCCGGATAGTTGGCCTTCTTAATATGTCTATTATATACAGAAAAAAAATTATAAATGGACCGGTAGAGTAGATATCGCGTTCAAACAAACAAATATCCAAACTCCTTTACTATATGTATTAGTTAGTATAGATTAACTTTGCTCGCACCAATAGAACAAAACTATAGAAAAACTAAATATGAAGAGTCCGGTCACTTATGAAAGCAAAGATAAATATCCCAATCATAGTCTCATTACTTCCAATACTGTCCACATTTCTAGGCAAAGCCGTATTTATTTAGTGCAAGGATTACCGTTCGTTTCGTGCCGATCAATCATTCCATTGAATGTATCCTGTTTCCCCGCACTAGTGATGCCCCGACCGATCGGCTGTCGATGTCTTGGGAATATCGACTCTCGATTCACGTCAGTCGACCCCTTTAGGCTTTATAGAATTTCTTCGATTCCTATTTTTAGGTTTTGTGATTTTTTCGTCATCAAATTGAGTTTTTACTATAAACGATCCATTGATAATTTTAGATTTCAACTGATCCTCTCAAAAATAAGTCAAAAAGTATTAAAAATCCTATAAATGCATATAAATAAAATAAAATAAAATTTGTTTAATTCAGGCAACAAAGACCCATCAAATACATTAATTAAATACATGTCAGTCGCTCAAAATAAAATTATACTAATAATGTATTCTGTATGTATGTATAATGTTTAGTGTAGATACTTGATTATGATACGACTACTTAAAAGCCTTCCTGAGAATACACGTGAAGTCTACTACAGATTTTTCTCAAAGTTCGTATAATTTAGTTACAATATGAAGTGCTTCGTGAAGATGCACTATATATCGATAGTGAGCATCACTATGAACTGTCAAATCCAATTGAACGATACGCGCAAGTAATTGATTTATTGATAGTACGTTACATTCGATACGGTGGCACAAGGCTGCATCCTTTACTCCGGTTATAAATTGTGGAGAATACAGAATGGACCATCTGCTTCGAAACCAAATTTTCTATTTAAAATCATAGTAAAAAAAATAAAGTTTGTAATAAGTTATCAACTTTTCCATATCATGTATGAAAAGAGAATAAAAAAGGCACTAAAATTGTAGCATTTTTTTTTCTTTTTAGCGTGTCAAGTGATCAAGTCTTATTTGGGAAAATCATAACCTTAGGCGTCACTGATATAGTATTATCTGTACTATTTCTATATAATCTGTGCCAGTATCGCATTAAAATAAGTTCTTTCCCCATACTAATAATGACAGATAGATTTGCAACACTCCATCATCGACTGTGGCGCCGCGTTTGCGAGACTTCTTTCGTGAGACAGACTCTAATCTAAGAACAAACTAACTAGGGTGGACAAAAGTAGAGGAACCTACAGTCCAGAGGGAAAACAACCCTTGAAGCATGTAGAGGTTGTGTGTGATTATTAAATGGAATAGACATGATGGACATTTCATTGGAAAAATTGCGACTACGTAGTTTTCTGTGTTCTCCATATTTACAGCTCCAGTTAACTGGGTGACCTCACTGGATGATCGTTTATTTTTATATCTGCGATATGGGGTATTGGTTGGCGACGGGAAGTTGACGGGTTAAGATACTTCTTGTTGTCCAGACTACGCTTGAAGGAACTTGTATCAGTGATATGAATTTCGCAAAGATTTTTTTATAATTACAATTAACCTCTATTGTCCCACTGCTGGGCATAGATCTCACCCATCGAATTCCAATCTTCTCTATCCAAAACAAACTGCAGTTAGTTTTGCTTAAACGTTTGGTGTAGATCTGTCAGTTATTTTATAGAGTCAATGAAGAATTAATTAGCATTTTTTGGCTTCAAATTAAGATCAACTGTGGCACCGAAATTATTTACGTGTTCACCAATTAAACTGATAAATTCCCTGTTTCTTAAAATCAATTCTCATTACATTTTCTGATGTAGCAATGGTGCTCCTTGGGGCTTTACTCTTTTGGAAATTATGAGATAAGAAGCTTATTAATGTGCTAGATAGATTCTAGTTTACCCGTGTACCACATGTCATCAAGATCCACTTAGCAGTTCAGGCGTAATTGAGTAACAAACATCCACATGTACCAAACTTTTAAATCTAAAGTATTAGTAGGATTGATAAACAGTATACAAAAGTAATAGTCTTACCTCTTTCTCTTTGGCAGCAAGTTCATTCTCCAAAGGGTTCCCCGGCCCAACCGGACTGCTTCTAGTACTATCACTGCCCCTGCCCGTCGCAGCCATCTCCATCTTCTCTACTTCCTCATCAATCTCCAGTCTTTTCTCTTCTTTGATATCTGGACTGAATAAATCAGGTATTCGAGTCTCCGTGGCTTGGTCTCTTGTCTGGTCTATGTGGGTGCCATTGGTCTTTGGAGGCACGGTCGCTTGTAAAGGCGTGGGACTAGTCGTGGCGAGTTGCTCTTTGAGTGTTGTTACTTCTTTTTCGGCCAGTGTGGCTCTCTGTGGACAAGGAAACGATTCTTGAATACTTTTTAATCATTGATGAAAATGAGTTACAACAGTATAGTAATTTCCTGTGAGGTCAAAGTCTTAAATTAAAATATTTTCTAATTTGGTAAAATTTGTACATTTTTGCGTTTTTAGTTTTAAACTAACATTGAAACAAGGAAGTTCTTAGAGATCCGAAAGAGATAAAACAAAAAAGGAAATAGCAATCGAGATGATTCACAGAACTAATCAGTTTCCGAGAAGCTTTGTGCGTGACAGTCTTGACAGCCTTGCTCAAATTCACGTCAATGCATGTTCATCTTATTGCGATTTGAAGGAAATATAGTTTCATTGACGTCCAATTATGGGTTCTAAACGAGTTATGTTTGATAAATGATCATTTATTTATTTATCAGCAGCAGCCCATTGCTAGGCAAAGGTCTATGCCCCCTCCATTTACTTATAAAAAAATTATATGTGTTTAAGATCTTAAATACATATAATTTTTTTAACATGAACATTAAGATCTTCAGAATGAAGTTTAGAGGTCAGTATACGGTACACAACAAAAGTGAAAAGTTCATCAAGACGGAGGGTCCTTTCTTCGACTAGGGCTGACTTAACCCGAACGAACGTCACAAAACCGAGCATCACCTCAGTTTCAACCAATACCCCAAAACCCCTAAAACCCGCTTAAAAGATTTCACTTCAAAAATATAGCTATTGATCTTCATTTATTAAGTACTAGAGCGAGACGTTCGTAAAAACTTCTAACAAAATTTCCAGACTTGTGACGAATCCTACTATCATTTTAATTTCTCCTAATCATTGTATCTAAATTAACGATACAATCACGTATTTTGAACCTACTTAAGAATTATCTATATCAACAATGGACAACTAAACAACAATGAAAAGGAAATAAGGTGCAAATTAAAACGTCACTACAGCGTAAACGTTCACATTGTTCATTGAACTTAAGTCCATTCCAGTTGCCGTCTTCCCAACATCGTTAAGATCTTCAGATACAGCAACAAATAAATCTAGCGTATGTCAGACATATCTCACATGAGATCAAACATAGGCATCGATAGATAACGCATTAATTACAAAAAAATCTAGGCTATTAATCCGAATATCAGCGATTTTCATCGGGAAACTGTGCGTACGACCGTGCGTGATGTGAAAACTTACATTGTATTAAAAGAATGGATCGCATTTGATAAAGACAGCAATGACGGTAATTATATCTAATGAAAAAGTCAAGAAATAAAAAAATGAAATTAACAAGTAAAGCTGTGAAATGATACGTCGAAATCGACACTGAAATTTAGAAAAAATATCATTATTGTTTAAAAATACTATCTGAATGAGATAAAATAAACACTAGAAGGAAAAATAGAGCATAAATTTGCCGAGCTCCACATACTTCTGAATATCGTATTTTCTCAAAGTTAGAATAGAAAAGATAATATTCTAAATGGTAAAAATAATGTATACTTAAAACAATGTTTTGTAAGAAATATATATATATTAGATACGGGACTTGGTACCAGAAATAAATGATATTTTATTATTTTTATAAAAAAAATATTATTAACAATCAATAAGTATTTTGTAGAGTCTCAAATAATTGTAATTTAAAATTCCCTAACAAATATTGTGTTAAAATTGCATTCAAACTCAAAATGAATGACTAATAATATGCTTTCCATACACATCAGTAACTAATAAATGCTTACAGATGGACCCAAATTTCGGTTGGCTCCAGTAAAAGCCTTGGTTCTACGCAATCTGTTAGTCTGTCTGTTAGATCATATCTGCTCAACGGCCATGTCGTTCCGCGTGCTCGAACAGCTACCGAGATATTTTTTGCTTTCTTTAAACTAATGAGTCATTAGTGAATTCGTAGGAAGTACCCCTCATCTAACTGGTAGATAGGATAAAAATAGAATATCAGATGGTTGGTGATGAACGTGAAAAATTAGGTCAACATTTCTTGCCAAATTTTAAAATCAGTCCGAAGCTAGAATATTGTAAGAATTTAGATAAATTACAGCTTTCTTTGAGCAGTAGATTGTATGATAGATAATAATAACATCGCAAACAAATATAGCAGAAATATAAGTAAACCTACCCTGATAATTACAAGCAAAATAATATTATATTGTGCGCTAATTAATTAAAAAGCAAGACCATCAACAGATAACATTAACATTGTAACAACATGATTGACGGTAGATGATCTAGAATTTCCTATTGCTACACAATAAGAAATCCATACGCGTTCCCTAGATATTTCAAAAGATACGAAATCAGGTAGCAATTAAAACATTAGTTGATTCGTTCAGTAACTTTGGAAACAAAGACTGTTTATCTATGGAAGCCATCTTGGAAATTCTAGTTTGTGCAATAGATTAAGTTAAATTTGGTGATTGTGCTCTCACGAGCCAAGTCAATTATGATAGCGGTATTCTAATGATTCAATGATTCTTAACGCTCTTTAGGTAGCTTGTGGTACAGTTTAGTGGACTTGAATGTTAACCATAACAACTATTACGAATGGTAAAATTGCAAAAAGTCATCAAACGTAAATGGCATTTAAAGATATTTCCAATAGCTCAGTACCCACTAGTTTTTTTAGGTTAGGTTAATATTTTTTTAGGTTTCCGAAAAGTAAATTATTTTCAGTTTATTCAATCAATTAATACAGAAGCTATATTATTTTTATGGTTATTTCGACTGAGAAATTAATTTAAACCTCTAGAAACAATACAGAAAAATGAGATCACTCCAGCTGACAATCAAATTCGTGCCAATATTCTAACAACATTTGAAATTGTCAAACTTGGGTCCGAATTTATTATATAAAACAATTGATTGATTAATTCCAGCGAAAGCACAGAGAATTGAAGGCCTGGTATTGTTCGAACACCACCATTGTTTTCGACTAATCGAGTTCGATTTGTTTGTGCTTTGATTCCTGTTTCGCGGAATTTGTTTTGAACGATACTTTCAAGGGTATCGATTGGCAGATTCATGTAACTCGAAACTTGAAGAAAGGCTTATTCAAATATTTTTCAAAGGTTTTTAACAGTCGCTCAGATATGGTTTCTTTTTCAAGTTTACTAGCAGTTGTGTAATTCTACAATAGAACGTTGCAGTGATATGCCGGTAATCCGGTATAGATTCGAAATATGTATTTTTGGACATATTAGGCTCTTCTAGAGTTCTCTTAAACATGACTAAACTGGTTTCAAACTTTGTATCAGACTAAGTATACATGCCTTCTGCAAATATTGTTACAACGATAATATATGCATCTGTCTATGTATTTATATTAATATTACAACAAAAATTAGTATGCAAACGACCATGAATATAGTACAGCGGAAGCTTCGATTTTGCAGGCGTCCAAACAATATTTCATTAACTGTTGTAATCTAATTATCAGTTCCCATAGTTTTTTTATTGTTCTTGCGGTCATTGATGTATGAAAAACTCTTTGTGCAGTTTCCTGTTTTATTCACTTCATTCAGGAGTATCAGTGGATCTCGTCGGCGGATGTGGTATCGCCTCAATTGCTGTTAAAATGTGTATTGATGGTATTTCTGTACAATATAATTAGGCTTTGACATTGGTTATGTCTCTATCTCTCTATAGTCTTTTTACTGGTGTCTGAATGTCGTGGTCATTATGGGGAAAGAAACACGCAACGAAGTTCTTGGCAATGGAGTGATTTGCCATTCTCCATTTGACACACTAGCTGACAAATCAACAACTAGATCGTAGGTTCCCTCACGATGTTTTCCTTCATGAGAAGCAAGTAGTGGTCTACGAAAACTAGGTACTATATATGATTTACATTTGTATACAAAGTCATGAAAGCTCGAGTTGGATTCGAACCTGGGATGTTTTGGCCTCAGGTCGATGTTTTAACCACTCAACCACAAGTGGTTCTTTACTGATGGAATTGATCATATGGCCTACATAATTGTTAAGTTCTTGCTAATCAGTAACTAGTTCAATTTTAAGCTTAAACTCACTGTTTCTGTTACTTGTCATTGTTTGATTCAACAATTAATCAATGTCACTACATTTTATCTCTACAAATCTAGCACAATTTTCGTACTTTCTATTGACATTGTGAGTTTTTCTCACATTACAAACTATAATGACTAAAACTGTGTCTCGGCTCCTATTATCATCGTAATTATAAAGAGATTTCGGGCAATGTAACCAAACATCGGCCATATTTAATGTTTCATGTTATATTTATGTGGCTGTTCACACAATTTCACGTGACGGTTTGGTGATTTTGTTTTTTGTTTAATTGAATGAGCCTGGTGATTTTTAATTAACTTTCTAGTTGTAAACATTTAATTATTCTGTATATACTTTTGAATATTTAAATTATAACCGTTTCGTACACCGCCGAATACGGTTCTTTCCTATTTTTAACGTTCTTTCATTATGTCATTATCTATATCTGAATCTCCTTTCCTGCAATAAGCCCACGTGATCCAGATCCAGCTAAATGAGACCTTCGAGTTTTGCGACTTTTGCGGGGTAGACAGAGCGTCTACCCCGTAAGAGATAACGACGTGATTTGTATTATCACATGGTATAGAGATATATTTTACAAACAATGTGTTTAAAAACTTAAGAGACTTACTTTTGTCATAATATGATGAATTTGTCAGAATTGTAGCTAGCAGATTCATTCATAGTTGTTCATATAATTAATTTTTTCTAAACAAATATTCTCAAAGTCCTAGGAAGATGTTAGACTCAGGTTTATTCCAATTGGTCAAATGGAAGTATATGGGAGAGGCCTATGTCCAGCAATGGACTGCTTATGACTTAGATGATTTCTACGGTTATAGGAGTGAAAACTTCCATATTATGTTCACTCGTTCAATGAACGAAATCGGTCACAATCACAAATATTTCAACTACTTAATATCTATTAGGAAAGCCGTAGGTGGCAAGGGTAAAGATTTGTCATCTCCTACTTACGTAATGCGTGATTTGTGCCATAGACTCAATTGAGCGTGATTGATCGCTGTCTTTATTGTCCATGACTCACCAAATGAGTTTTATCTATTGCTGTATTTCTTAAGTGGTTCTCAATTTTCAATAACAAGTGATAATCTATACATATAATAAAACAGTAAAAATATTTTGTCTGTATATTTAGTATTTTTGACTGAAATGGATAGAGGGACACTTAAAAAGAATAATAGAACACAAAAAAATTTTTTTGGAATTTCTTGTCTGTCTGTCTGTATGTATGATCACGCTAATCTCTGAAAATACTGAACCGATTTGAATGAAACTTTTTTTGTTGTATAGCTATTAAGCCTGGGCAACATTTAGGCTATAATTTATTTTGAAAACTGGAACACCTGATGAAGAACCTTAACAGAACAGCTAAACTATAAGAAATATGGAAATGGTGCCTTAACAAAAATCGTTCAACCTGATGAGCATTTTCTGATGACGTATGAAAATTGAAGATCTGGAACATCTGATGAAGAACTGCAAGAGACCAGCTACACTATAACATATATGGAAATGGCGCCTTAGTAAAAGTCGTTCAACCTGATGAGCATTTTCTGCTCACGTATAAAAATTGAAAATCTAGAACATCTGATGAAAAGCTCCAAGAGAGATTTTTCATCTAAGCGAAACTCACGCGGGCGAAGCCGCGGGCGACAGCTAGTATTATAATAAATATAATATGCTCCTCCTGCTGAAGAGCTCCCACTGGTGATAAACAGATTCCGGGCTGGTGTTGGAAGATGCCAAGAAAACTGCAAAAAGTGGGGCTTTTCTAACAATAACCTGTGCGACTGTGATGCGATTCAGACAATGGATCAACTTCTGGCATGTCCCAACTGCCCCATTTCGTGCACCTTGGAGGACCTCAACGAGGCCATCGACAATGCAATTGCCGTGGCCACATACTGGTGTCATCATGAAAAGTAGAAGATTATAATATGAATAAACTACTTCAGTTTTTGGACAGTCTTCAAGAAAATAAGTGACATGGTTGACGTTCTAATTCCCTCTAATTAAAAGCATATCTATACTATGTATGGTGATTTGTCTTGTCCTCCGAAACAAAAAACAGACAATACCCCAGACGTACAAAAATATCGAGCGAAACCCTTTTTCCGTTTATGATTTACTCGTACCGTTTCAAAATATGAAGGAAACAGAAACTGTTCAAGTTTCTATACCACTAATTGTGCGGTGGAAGCTCATGTTCTAAGGCATCAGCGATACGATTTGCAGCAACTAATATTGATGGCCAAAGCCGCTGGAAAGAAGGTCTCGAAGGAGAAAATCGAGGGCAAGTAAGGGCAAGAATGATTTGAACACGCTAATCACTGACCTTCACTCTCTTCTAGTCGAATTCCTCATGACTGAGGGTCGTGGTCATTATATGGAATGAAACACACACAAAGACTATCTTGGCAATGTAAATGGAGTGGTTTACCTTGCCTTCTCCATTTCACACACTAGCTGATAATCATCAACCGGAGTGCAGGTTTCCTAACGATGTTTTCCTTCACCGAAAGCAAGTGGTGGTCGATGAAAACTACAATAATAGTCAGATTGGTATACAAACTCATATAGCACGGGCAGAATTCGAAGCTAGGACCTTTGCAGCTACAGGCGGGCGCCCTACCACTCGGCCACCTCTTTCTAGTTACCTAAGGTTGAAAATTAGGTCAAAAATTCTTGAATTCTTCTATAATAGTGACAAGAATCGCCTTGTCTCGGTTATTATCAAACATTAATTTTGACTTATTGCGTACATGATTTAAGGCTATATCGCGCCACCCTTTGTCAAATTTGTTTAATTAGATCGAGATCGAGCGAGACTTCTAAGACCGAGTCTAGGAAGAAGGAGAAAGAGACCTTTGTCCAGTACTGGGACATTGATGGCTATTAAGTAATTAGACGGAAAAAGTCTTGGTTGCGTAACATCCGTGAGTGGACCGGGATAACGAATGCTGCTGAGCTGTTCCGTAGAGCTAAGGACAAGAAGGCCTACGGCCTGTGGTGTGGCCCTAGAATAGCACCAACCCATCTCTTTTCGTGGGTGTCGTAAGAGGCGACCAAGGGATTTAAAACACCGGAGGATGGGCAGCAGCATCTTTCCGCGTACTATGCCATCACACTGCGATCGCCAACCCGCCTGCCAAGCGTGGCGATTACGGCAAAACCCTCCATGGATGAAATCCTTGGGGGAGGCCTTTGTCCAACAGTGGACGTCTTTCGGCTGAGAGAGAAGGACAAGAAGGACTTGAGCATGTTAATCGCTAACCTTCACTAGTTGAAGAGGCACCTTTAGAAGAATAAGAAATAATTAAACATTATTGCATGCTCATGAAGTTTCCGTTTCCTCATTATTTTGATCGGTAACGCAACCCCTGAAGAAAAATTAACGCATCCTAAAGGGCGGGCATTACGCCGACCACTAATTAATGGAAAAGGATTAAATTCGTGTGGAATTGAAATAAAATAAATATGATAAGGGACGGGTCTCCTTGGGCCGCGTTTTGTTTTGGCTAGGGTTGCCCTGTCAATAAGTACTGTTCGTCGCGTTTTGTTTTTTCTTTTAAATCCTTTTCCGCGTTTTGTTTTTAATGAATTTGGATTTAGTCTACAGAAATTGTGGTTGATTGGGTTCTTTTGAGGTTAACGACGATATAGATATACATTGCTTTAGTTTTCTATTGTCTCAAAGTTAAAAGGGAGATATTAAGAGCACCCATAACCGGAGAGCATGTATGAAGAGAGTGATGAGTGTAGAGAGAGCAAGAGAGATCTGTAAGGATCGTAGCAAGTGAAAATCGCTAGTCTCTGCCTACCCCCACGGGAATAAGGCGTGATAATATTTATGTATTGTGTCAATGCATTGCACACATTATAACTAAGTAATGTACAGGCAACTGCATATCTAGTTACCTTGACCTTTATGCCGTGGCGATAGAGACCAATTTGCAATGAACTTGTATAAGTTGATGTGAACCGTAGCTTATAATTTATTTTCGTATGCGTTTAGATTTTTTTTATAAAAACGACACATCCATCTAGATGGCACGACATCAATCAGGTTTCGATAAATAAATACAGAACTACACAGATTTAATATTTATAGCAGTTTTTCTACTTCCGTTATCGCTTAGAGCGATCAAATAATAAAATAATAGTCTATACGTCCGTTCGTTCGTGTCTTTGAAAAATTGGCAGTATTCCATATGGAATCATATACTGAGTCATACACTAGAATTTGAGATTTTCAATAACAGAAAAAAAGTTTTATAGAGAATGTGATATAAGTAAGTATTTATTTATGGTTTAAGAAGACCATAATTTTAACACATTAATTTTCTAAATGACCTTTTTGGTTTTCTTTCGGTCTAATGAATAATGTGGAATAAGGTTATTAGGTATAATAATTCTCGTAAGTACATATTTTATGTTTATTCAAAAAGTTTGTGAATATATTTTTAAAATTTTCTACAAATCAAAGGTCGAGTTTTAGATAAAACATAATTTTACGATGTAGGAAAAATTTAACTTTTATCAGGACAATGTAATTGAAAGTGACAGGAAAACTCATGTCATAATATAATCATAGACTGATTGACGAATACTAAGAATTATTATTTTGATTAACAACAAAAAAAAGTAAATTTCGCAAAGCACTTTTGATCAATTTTTAATTGCAAATAGAACATTCTAATCGTTTCCAAATTTAAACGCGAGAGATAATAACAAAAAAAAAAAAAAAATACGGTGGAATTAAAATTTGAATTTGTTTAGAAAGAGACCTCGATAGTCTGTAAGCAGCTCTTAATCTCTCCACGTCAGTTTTAATTTGCTCCAAGCTTCGAATTTAGAATTAAGTACTGGCTGTTTTAATTTTTTTATTTTTTTCTGAAACTCGAATATGTATTGACGTAAAGTCTCGTTAATAAAAAATATAAAAATATAAAGAGAAACTTACATAGCCTACATAGCGTTTTATTAAGTTTAACCCAATCAATTGATAATGTAGACACAAACAGACATAAATTCTGCGAAGTACAAAACTACAGGTACGGACGGACAGACCCACAAACCCAATCGGAACTACATAATTCAATTGTTTAATTAGGAAAAGTTCGATTGATGAACGAGGTTACCGAGAGACGAAAATGCGTTTTCCATTAGTTTAAAGTTAAAAAGTGCAAGTCTTCTACTAATACTGATAGCATGACTAATAGGTTAATTGCTAAATTACTCGCACTGTTACTAAGTACATGAGCAATTATGAACAGAACTGATAGACACGTAGCAAAAGAGCTAATCATTATTAGATATTGAATTTTCGTAACTTTGACTCATCCGGTTCTAATTTACTAATGAATCCGAGGGGGTGCCATTAGCCTCCCCCTTCCCCCCTCAAGGAGGGGGAAAAAGGGGTAAGATCGCGGGAATTTTGTGTCTTTTATATATGTATGGTAATCGGATTGGCGATTCCACATTTGGGCTCGGGGTAATTCGCGCGTTCGAATTTCGAACAGTGACGTTCAATTTTCGTAATTGGTTTGTTAGTTGTTTTGTAGATGTAGGCATCTACTTCCTTATTTAAACTTGTGCTGTCTGTTTTGTTTGGAATTTGCTACTCTTTGGTAAACACGTGGAATTATACGTTTGTTTTTTGTTAATTTCAAGTCTTCGATATACAAAGGTAGACATTTTCCATTTTGTTTGTTTGTTTAAGGGCGTTTATCTCTAGAACTACAAGACGGATTTTGTATATGATAGTTAGCCAGATACAAAGATAGTACCTTAAGCTATCCCGAAATTTCCACAGGAGTAGAGTCACAGGCTCAGATAGAAAGTACATATCAATGTATTGTGTTTTTATCAAAATAATTAAACTAAATACAGGAATTCAATATCTATGTCAGGAATATAAAAATAAAGTTGAGATTCTTTATACAATACATCATGCAGGTCAAAAAAAAAACTAAATTACTTAATCAAATTCCAAACAATCTATTTCAGAACATTTGTACGGAACCTATAATCAAAAACTACGATCGTAACCCGAAGTGAGCACCATATGTCGCTTGCAATCATAAACAAATATTGAGTTAGTCAACTTCGAGTCAATAAAACCGAATCGGTGTTCCGCACCTGAACTATAGATTAGTGAGAATATATTGCAGAAAGTCTTGTAAGTAAGCGACGGTGCCTAAAGTTGAGAGTCTCTGAGAGACAACCAGAGATAAAATTCGTGAGAAAATGAAGATCTTATTCTAAAATAATTAATAATAATGTCAAAATTCGACATTTCGTTTCTCAATTTAGGAAATACTAGCTTTTGCCCGCGGCTTCGCCCGCGTGAATTTCCCACGGGAACAGTGCTTTTTCCCGGGATAAAAAGTAGCCTATGTGCTATTCCAGGTCATTATCTACCTCTGTACCAAATTTCATCGAAATCCGTCCAGTAGATTTTGCGTGATTGAGTAACAAACATCCTCACAAACTCACAAACTCACAAAGTCACATCCAAACTTTCGCATTTATAATATTGGTATGGATAAATCGATTGGTTATCAGCCAAATACGCAGAAACTTTTTTCAATCACTTATTATTTCCTAGAGAAGACTTCAAAGATTTTTATTTGTTTCCACCATATAATACATTTCTTTAATAATATCATTAAAATAACTGGCCGGCAGTGTCAATATAACTGAATATGTATTTTTTCTACTTTTTTAGTTAAACTAAACATGCAATAACGTATCATCATAACGGAACTTAAATGAAATAAAGTACTTCGTCCCGTTGCTGCTTGATTATAAAAATACACTAATGTCGTTTCTGTTAAAATCCTGTCTATAATTCTAATCTATGCCAGAGAGAATAAAGTTTGGGAATCGAGTATAGGCGGTACGGTAAAGTCTGCGGGACATTCATTCGTTTGTTACAGAACTTGCTCTCTGTTTTATTTGTTTGTTTTAGACTTTGACTAATATATTAATTGGCCGTTGGTTTCGGGATTGTTTGATTCCCAGTTTGTTTAAATACTACTAGCTCTTAGTTTTTGCCTACTGCACCGAGGTGTAGCAATGGGTAGATATATGTATGGTCAACGAAGTGAAAAACTTATTTTCTTTCTATTGATCTCTATTATGTATTATATCGTAGGTACTAGTACAATAAATGTTAACATTTGTAGGATGGTTTAGATGCATTAGTGATAATCTAAATTCCGCTCAGCGTTTTTACACCCTTAGGCCTTAGACTTAGGGGTTTTTACCCTTAGTAAGGCTGAAGAGAGAAAAGAGAGAGTTACGTTTTTATGTAAGTTTATTTTAGAAACTTATCTAGACTCCCGGGGCTCTGTTCCTATAGAATTTTCAGGATAAAAGTACCCAATGTACTATTCCAGGATTTTACCCATATGCCGTGAGTACATACTGTTAAAAAAGTTAGGTAGCAAACGGCGTTAATCTTCTGTACTTTAATTATTCTATGAAAAGGCTTCATTATCGGCTAGTTTCCACAATTTACCAGCAACATTGTCCTCTAAATAAGGCCTGTATCAGAGATCTAATCGGCCCAAAATTGGACTTTTTCTAAAGTTTCAGCCTTACAGGTTTAAAAGGGGCTGTAATTGGACGTTTTGGGCCGTATTCCGTCTGTCCGTGTTTCAGAGATACGTAGAACAATGCGTGTGAACAGATAAACATCAAATGAATCGCTTTAAATATCTAATGCTTATTATAAGGTCCGCTTCACAAGTAGAAAGCTATTGGTCTTACAGTAATTAGTCAAAAAAGATGCGTGTTAAGATACCGTAGAGGTCACAGAAGTAGGAATAATATTCAACTAGAAATGCCATCTGTTGTGTTTTATAAGACAATTAGCGTTTGCCCGCGACTTCGTCCGCGTGAATTTCCCACGGAAACAGTGTTTTTTCCTGGGATGAAAAGTACCCTATCTCTTTTTCTGTACTTCTAACTATGTGTATGCGAAATTTCAGGAAGATTGGTTTAGTAGATTAAGCGTGAAGAGGTAACAAACAAACTTACTTTCGCACTTATATATTAGTTAGGATTAGGATATATGTCGTTGTGGCGCTCACTAAAAGAAAAATTCAAATTCAATTTGGCGATGAGCTAGCAACCAAAATTATACCTGAATTTCCATTCCATCAATAAGTCAGGATAGTGGACTTTTTGATGGAAGCTAAGCGTGGTGTTTGAGCCTCATGACTCTTGATTCTGTCTACCTCGTAAGGGATAAAGACGTGCGTGACTGTATTATCAAAATATATGCATACTTATAAGCAAAGATTTGTTTTTAGGTCAATTGCATTATGATTACAAAAATATTTTTTTTTATTTCTTTTACGATGAAAGAACACGTCGACCTTGCCTATACACGTGTACACATACTTGTCACTTGTCAAACGATTGCCAATAAAACGTCACAGTTAATTACCTCCCTACAACACTTACAACGCTGTTCAATAACCTTTTTGTCGAATAAAGCCTTTATTGGCGATATTAGGCGCCCTTTATCTCCCATAATGCTGCTATATAGACTAGTTGACGCAGAAGGGACTTTTTAATTGTTAACTTCAGAGTATTTTTCACACAACTGACCAAAACAGGAGTGTTATGTTTTCAGGGTTCATGTATGTATGTAAGTTTCTTTATTTCACCATAAGTCCTCAACGGCTTAACAGATTTTGGTGTGGGAGGTATTTTTAGATTCTTTGCACTCCTTCGAGTGTGATGGCTATGTGAGTTATCAGTCGTGTTTTTATTTTTAATAGTTAGCTTGTTAAATATTTATTTGTTCCATTTTTAAATCGCCAGGGCAAAGAAAGTTAAGATCTGACGAACATATTTTTTTTTTAAATCATTTAGGTATAATTTGTTAAATCCTTTAAGCACAGCGTTTTACGATAACAATTGTTAAACGATTCACGTTATGACTCATGTAACCCCTTCGTCGTTGAAGACATAGAAAATCACTTATTCTAAAAAATCAAATCGAAACTAATTAAATCGCACACAGCAAGTCAGGACGGGGCATAATTAGGCAGATAATAAATTATTATAGACTTCTATTGGACCGTCTGAGAACAATTAATCTTTGACATAGGGGAGGTTTCGCTTTTATCTCAACAGACAGACCGAATCGTGTCACTTGTATGTTATTAGATATAGAAAGGAGTAATGTGTCTGGATGTATGACATGTGAATAGTAGTTGACATTTGAATTAGACGAGGGGCGAATCAGGAAATTTTATTCTTAGAATACATCTTATTTTGCCTTTGCACAGATATAAACTGTGTCAGATATAGCTAAACTATATAAATACATTTTATATAAATAGAAATTACAAGCATTCGTTTCATTACAAAAACATAATGGTATTTAGGTATAATACAGTTGCAAAGATTAGAATAATATAAATGCGAAAGTGAGTTCCTTTGTTACACACATAGTTAGACGTACTAAAAAGGACATAGGGTACCTTTCATTTCGGGAAAAAGCACTGTTCCCGTGGGAAATAGATGCGGGCGAAGCCGCGGGCAAAAGCTAGTATGATATAAAAAGAAAAATAAATCATTCCAAATTCAAATCAGGCTTATAAATTGACTGGTGTGAACATAAAGATTTATTGATATACGCTCATTCGCTGTCAGCATTAGTGATGCAGCGCACATCGATTGATTGATTCGTCGATTCGAACGCAAACGACCCGATTGATCGGTAAGTGTCGAAACACCGAGTGAATCACTGGTTTCTTCCAACGTTGGAACGGTGCCATCTTTGTTTCATATTCTTTTAGCGATTTGTTATGCGTATAGAGTTGCCCGTGTTGATAGGTTATTAAAAAGTTGAGAAATAGTGAGGGAAAGTTTGTTTGTTTAGTCGAAAAGTTATATTTTGAGATTATTTTTATTGGCTATTGTCAACGTTTGGATTATATTTGATGATGCGAGCGTTTCGACAGAGAGTGAAACAAATAAGTGTTTCAGGTTAACGGTACCCATTAAAACGATTCAAACAATAATATTGAGGCAATATTTGGACCGACTGAAAACTTTTAATTGATCAAGCTGAATGCGATGCTTTTATATAACCAATTGGCAACTTTATCGAACTGAGTCAACTGCAAACGTAATTATATAAGTTTAAAGAGTCTATCAGTTTGTGAGCAAAATCAAAAGTAGGAAGGGGCTGATCGGGGACCACCTGGATGGAGGGACGAAATAATTAAAAGGCGAACAGAAAACCGGCAGAAACTTAATTCCGATGCCTATTTGTAGCTCATCGAGTTGCTCGGAGTTCCGAAGAGTTTCCAACTCCGCTGTCTTTGCGGAAATATTTGCCCGCGCCGACTTTTAGTTGGCAACATTAATTTATAATCACCCGTAATTGGTAATTATTGGTGTGTATTGACGAGTTAAGATAAAAGGTTCTGTTTACTTTTACGATACATGTTTTTCCATATATTACTGTGTTAGATATCACGACACAATATTTCTTTATGAAATTGTACAAACTTGCACTTTGTTGTTATCGTAATGTAACATGTAGACATAATAACCTAATTTTGTAAAATGCTGTTTACAGTAAATAGCTTTTATGATGTGTTTAAAGTTAAAATAACATACATTAAGAGACAAACAGAACATTCTAGTGAGTTAATTAAAACCTAAATGTTGGCATCAAACATTTACAATACAAATACTAAATTATTTATTCACTTGTTCACTAATCCTAGTTGTGATTGCTTTTAATAGCTAAGACCACGATTCGATGAAAGCAAGAAATCAAAGAGCATCGTTCTAAAAAGGTAGTCGAGTTAATTTAGCACATCACTAGTTGCGCGGGATGAAAGGCACTTGTCATCGATTCGCACCTCATTTAGCCCGCGATTCGATTCTAATTGGAATCGGATTCCTGCTCACGTCGCGTCTAAAAGAGGTTAATAATGTGAGCAATTGTTGGCAATTACTTATTTGAACAGGGTTTTGATGTGTAACATCTTTCCTCTTGCTTTTCTGCGATCTGTGGGAGTGATTTCATGAAAAGGAACGCAAGTCTGTAACTGGGGAATCGCACGCTTTTTAAATTGACCAATATGCATATGCAATTAGTGAAAGGCTGTCACATTTTTTCCATTTTTTCATGTTTCAAGGATCACGAAGTGAAGATTTTTGATTTGTTCACAAAACTTTTAAAAGATGAATTTACTTGCGAGAAGGTGAACTAACCTGTGTAGATCACATACTATAAAATATAATTCGTAAATATTATTTGACTGCTGTAGAACTATTTGGGAGCCGGCCAAGTTCTTATGAAGACATCTCAATCCCCATCGGACTGTCTAAACTACAGATAAATCGCAATCTCTTAACATCCTAAGCCTAGATTTGACGGGATTAAATCTTAAGGAGCGATTTATGAAGTATTGATTTTAGGAAAACTATTAATTCTAAAAATATTTTTATGTATAAGGCCTTTGTCCAGCAGCGGACGTCTTTCGGCTGAGAGAGAGAGAGAGATAAGTCAAAACAGGTAGAGTCACCACATGACTTGACTGTTACTAAAATCATAAAATTACATTACCACTCATTAATAAAAGATACTTAGAAATTTATTGTTTCATATCAACTAATAATTATTTTGGTCTTTCTGTAAATCTTTTGATCCTAAACTAATAGTTCTATAACAACTTATCACCATTTCTGATTTGTTACTTTCACTAATAAACTTACTATTCAGCTAAACGTAGCCTTTGAGTCTCTCTTGAGCTCTGTCTACCCCGTAAATGGTAGACATGCGATATTTTATCTGTATCTTTTAATCCAGAGACAGAATCTTAGTACAAATTTTCCGGCCTGTCACTCTGCTTATTCTATCAATTAATCGTTCAAAGACAAACGCAAGATAACTAGATCAATATACTTTAATATTATTATTTTGTTTACGAGCAAAAGGGCAAGGGTCCCAAATTAACGGGGATCGATCGGATTAAAAGTGAAGTTGGGATTTTAACGAAATTGAATTAATCGCGAAAGGATGCCGCGCGCATCGATACCGAGTTCCCAACTTTTAAACGATTTAAGAGTTTCCCATCACTACAACTTTGTAATGAATAAATGTATTATTAAGTTTGGCGACAGGCTTTGATTTTTGTATTGTTATTTGTTACATTTGTCTTGTTTTTATTTGATGTATTATTTTATGTTTAATTATTCGAACTCTTTCTAATAATAACAAATTTATAGGGAGGCTGGCCATAACACTTACAATAGTTTTTTAACTAAAATATTTAAAGGACTACAAGATCACTCGACCACGCAGAACCTCGTCTTGGTGACGTATTTTGAAAAAGCTACTGGGATCTCCCAACAGATTTTTTTGAGAAGAGGTGAAGTCCAACAGTGGGCTTTTAAAAGCTGTAAAGTATAACTTTATTAGCTACTTACCCCTGTGTGATTACCGAATGGGAAAGTTAAGCACACGTCCCCAGTTAAATCAATTTGGCCCATTTTAAAATCCGCCTTCGACCCGAGAAAAACTTCTAACGAAGCCCTCCTATCCCTTTTCATCAATTAATTACCTAATTCATACATTGTTCTCTTTCGTGTCTTCATCTAATGCGACAGAGTATGTAGGGTTTATTTATTACCTTTTTCTACGTGTTAAAGGAGTTAATATGGCGAAATTATTACCTCTTAAAAAAATCTTAGTAACATAAAGTTTCTTTTGTGTAACTTTTTTTAAATTTTAGATTTTAATTTTCAGGCATTCTTTTTTATTAAAAGACAGCGGATGGAATTTCTAGCTGTTTTATTAATTCGATTTCTGAGGTAATTTTTCACAGAGCACCGATTTGAATTTGACTGATTTTAATAGTACCAGAGGGCGCCACCAATCCATGTTTTCATACAAAATAAAAATTCTGAAATAAGGTGCTAATGGCAGGCGTTTTCAAGCAAAAATTCTCCGGTAAAAATTAAAATGCATCAATTTTATCTCTACGCAATAATTAAAAAAACCTACGAAAATTTAAGTGTATTAATAACCCTTTGAGGCATTTTCCCTCGATATCGGAGTAGCCATCGACCTTTTTGCGAGCGTAGAAAGCATATCGGGCTGGACGTAAAAACCCTTTAACTTATGATGAATTAGCAAGCTCCTACGGTCTATGTCTCCCGCGTTATCTCCACCCCCTCGGGGGGAGGGGGGTGGTCACCCCTCACACCCCAACCCTCAGGCCGTACGTCAATATGAAGGAATAAATATGAGTGGAAAAACTGTACGACTCAAGTAACCAAATTAAAATTCGGGTCTAATTGGTTTTGGTAATAGCGATTTTTTGGGCTAGAAACGATTTTGCGATTTGAGCAGTGTTTAAAATGTGTGTCTTGGAAATTTTAATATATTTTTTTAATTATTTTGGTACTATGTATAGACTAGGTATACTTATCTACTATCAATCTGTGGTCTCAATATAAACTTTTTATTTGTTATAAAATATAGTATCGTTGAGTGTTTTATAAGTAGGTATAGTATCTCTGTAATTTGTTTGTATACACATTTATTTATTTGAATGTTTCCTTTAAAATAATGTTTAACATAAAAATATCTAACATGACTTGCTGGAAAATAAATATGCTTATGCTAGCTATAAATGTATATCCTTTACTTAAAAAATATTTTGAAAATACTTTAAACAATTTTTAATTAAGAGTCGAAATCGTCAAACTTTAAAATAAAGCTAATCACTGAAAAGATAACCCAAAAAAAAAAGAAAATTAAAAAAAAGGAAAAAAAAAAACACCTCAGCCATGACTGCCTAAAGCCCTTGGCCCTTTAAAACTAAAATTCGCTAAGTCACCCGTAGATTGTCACTCAAAAAGGTTCTATGTCATGTATTAATCCTTTACGAAAAACCCGTCCGATAAGGGAGATGGGAGATGTTTAGATATCCCCATCACTTTCGTATACTTATACAGGGGGTCCTATAGAAAAACATTGGCGTAAAAAGTGGGTTGAAAATTAAGGGGGGAATTGGGAAGGTTCTGTCGAAGTGACCACTGAGTAGGGTCGGTATTATGTGGATGACGTCGTTATGTGTTGATCAATTTTAATGTGTTCGGTATTTTGAATATTTTCAGCCAGTATTTTGTTTTTAAATAAAGTTTATTTTAATTTGGCGTTGTATTTAGAGTAGTACGACACGAGTTTTGATGTTTTCAGCCAGCATTTTTTAATATGAAATTTTTTTTTCTACAATTTTTTTTTAATTGTAAATTGAAACAAATTTTGGAAGCGGGATTAGAACTTGGTACGTTCTGCCTGATTTCAGTTGTAATAACAATGTATAATGAATGATGCATGATAGTGCACTCATGATCATCTTCCAGCTAGGCCTTGAAATTGAACAGATTTTTTGCCAAAACTAAAAAAAAGCTTATACCAAAAATATTTTTTTTGGAATTCTTTTTTCTTTTAATGTCCCAACAAAAAATCGCTCGCATAGATCCTACCTCGTAACCGCACGTGCCCGCATGCGACAAAAGAAAAACATACGTCTTTCGTGTCGCTAATTCGTGTCTCTCTTAATTACGGGGACGTGGGGACGCCACAGAGCTCACAATGTTTAGACCTCCCACTTTGATTAGCTATATTTTAGTTAGAAATTAGCAAAAGTTTAGTAAAACTGTTGGTAAAACAGAAAAAGAAATTGGTAAGTATGTATATCTGATCTCTGATAGAGACATCGTTCGCAATGTTTAAACGTTTTACTTTGAATTGCTAGGTTTAAAGATGCTCATTAGTTTTATGATAAAATGCATTTTTTTTTACATTTTATAAGTTACAAAGAAATAATATACAAACATCAATTAACTAGCTTAACTTATAAAGCATGTGCCGTTAATAAAAATAAGCGAATGTGATGAACTTATTAAATTTAATTTTGCACTTTTAACTTTAATATTGATAGACTCCGCTACGGAATGTCTAAGTACTAAATGTCTATGTACGTTACTTCTAAAGTATCTAATGTCGAAATTTGTAAGTACGATGTACGTTAGTTCTAAAGTCCTAGTAATACGTACTCCAGTGCTAAAGTTTACGAGAACGAAGTATAAAATGCCTATGTATGGTAGTTCTAAAGTACCCAATGTCGTAGATACCTACCAATCAGAATATTAAAGGCTATTTAAAAGTCGAAGATGATGTAACTTTAAAAAATGTTCATCAACAAATAAAAAAGTAATTGAAAGAAGATTAAAAACACAGCAATTCTTGCGTTTGTCTGGTTAATTTGAAAAAGTAAAATGTTTCGAAAGGTGGTTAGGTAACTTTTGAAGAAATCATAAAGTTGTTTATTTTTGGCATTGTCAAATTATGACTTTACAAAAATATTGTGATGATGCTATTAGTGTAAAAGTTATTTGTATTGAAAAAAAAAATTCCGGTTAAAAAAATTAAGTACCCAATACATTGAAATTTTACAAATGTTTTTTTTAATAAATGACGCAACGATTCCCAGCATAGGTCTATACTGTTCTTCTCCATTATAGATTCTCTTTTCATTAGGACCGCCTCAAGTTTGGAATAGGGTTAAAACTGAACTAAGTTTATTTATGCATTCTCCATGTATTTAATTTAGGTAATGTCAAGTTATTTTACTCCAACTTTAAAAAGCAAGTCGCGACATCCATGATTACTTTTTAACATTTAAATAAAAAAAAATAACTAAAAAATAAAAAAATGAAGTTATTTAAAAATTAAAAATATTTCATTATTCCATTCCCCTAATCCCTAATTAATCTTTATCTTTATTGAATAACATATTTCTTAAACAAAAAACGACTATAATATATAAATAAAGTTAAAGCATAAACTTAAAGCAAGGATGGAAAATAAAATTAATCAAGTCTTCAAATTTACCCGGGAGTAGTTTGAGAATACTTCTTCTTCTTCTTATTTAAGAGCTGTGCTCAAATCGGTTGAGTGTATAGTTTGATAATTATAAGGTACTTGTAATAAAGGGTACTTACCTCATGATAGTAACTCCTGATTTTCATAATTTCAATATACAATTTCATTAATTTGTCACTGAATTGTTCATTCATATGCACTGTTTATATTCCCTTAGTCAATAACACACACATTTGTAAACACAACCTGGAAAAAAAAACGAAAAATTAATTAACAACTTCGAATAAAAAATCTTTGAAAAAAAAAGCAAAATTGTAATGATTTTAGTTTTCAAAGATTAAATATCTTGAAGTAATAATTAATTATTCGATTTTCAATTATATCCTGTTTACTAGCTGGAAAATTATTTAAAAGAAAAAAGAATGCAAGAAATATCTCGTATTCTAATTTCGAAGTTTGTAAACAGTTAAAAATGGCCGCGCCCGTGACGCTGTCACATCGAAAGCGCGCGGGCAACTGGCGAGCACAGATAAAACTGTAGCTAGCATCACATCGCTTATCGCCCATTAGCATATGAGCTCCCAAGCGTTCCCATACGTCTCAAAAATCTTCTCATTTGCATCGCAAGAAAACGTATGCAAATATCGGATGCGATCCTCCATTGTCGTTCGACATTTAAAATCGGAATCGGCGATCAATCGGTAAAACAGGTTTAATAACCTTTGAGAACTTTTTATTTTTTGAGACAGGATTAGGGGTTCAGATGCCACAACCCTAGTACAGATGGGCGCTTCATCATTGTGTGTTCGGAAATGGGTTCTTTATAATGCATGCGCGCGCATTAATATCGCAGTTAGATATTTTTTGATTTCTTTGTAGTTGACGTAATCAGAGTTATGAAAGATTCTGATGTGCATTGTGATTGTCAAATATATTTTTTCTATAAATAGATTAGGAAGATTAATCTTTGCATAAAATACTGATGCCAAAAATAGCCAAAAGTGTTTTTTTGTGGTACTTTATGTTTTACTGTGTAGAATCTTTTATAATAAGGAGACTAAAGCCTTCATTAAATTTAGTAACAACTGGATATCATAGGTACTAATTAAAATAATTTTCTGTATTTTTAATACGACCACTCGTATCAAAAGGGGTACATAATTAGTTTTAAAATCAATCACCCCGTCGTGAGAAATCGGACAAAGTTTAAAAATTATCATTTATTCGCATACTAAGTAACTAAACTGGTTCGGTAATAATTACAAAATGTATTTATCGTGTATTACCATATGCAAATCAATACGGGTATAAATCATAGAACAATATTGGGGGTCACAATTTATGTGAGTTCGATGTTTAAAAAATAAAAACGGGTTTTTTTATTGCTCTATATTTTTTATCTGTAGGGGTGACAGCCGATGGATCCGATCAATTATTTGCATATTAAGATGGTCGGTGAGAAAGCATAGGGTCATGGTGTCTTGAACCCAACTGATTTATTATTTTTACGCTTGATTGAATTTCTCGTTTCCAAACTGGATTTTTGTTACGACGTTTTGTTAAATATGTAAATTTGTCACCAATTTCTTAAATAATAATTAGGTTCGTGCACTCGTGTGACTTGTGTCGTAAGTCGTTTAAGAAAAAAAATAGGCATTATTTTTTAAATAATATTTATAATAGACGTTTTAGTATATCAGTAGTTATATTCTAATTTAGTATAGGCGAATCAAATAAATAAAAAAAATAAAAAAATCACTATAATACAATTATTGTGCTATTTAAAAAAATGTCAATTCTAAAAATATGATTTTTACCGTCGAAAACAGAACGGCCATATTGAATGATATTTGACATTATTATCGCATCCAATATAGGTGTGTAGAGTAGATAAAATTATTTGCCAGCGAGACACAGGATACCCGTAGTTAGCGATTTCCGGCGCGAAATAAAGCAAATTAAACAATGATTCATCAACATATAAAAAATATACATAGGTGATGATGACAATATACCTATAAATAGCACTAAACACTATGCTTTAATCAATCATTATGTTAGCTTAATTACTGATTAGAATGACAATTTAACGTTATCACCTTTTTGACAGTTTGTCGACAAGTTTAACCTCTTCAAGACCTCAAATAACAGTTCGTCTCGTTATTTTCAATAACAGCTGTCATAATACTCATTAATTAGTTTCATTTTTAGTACGCAAAACATAACCGCGCTAGAAAGTCAAATTTAATTGAAAGAAGAAACGATTGCGCAGAGTTACCGTTATCTAACCACCTATAAAATTATAATTTTAATGCGATTGAATATAAAAATTACAATTAAACTTTTCCAAAATTACATTGTAATAATAATAAAAACAATAGAATTCAAGCACAATCTCTCACAATACGATGCGTTGACTCCGAAAGAATTTGAAAAACGAACTGTTTTAGTGAATATACATTTTTTAATTAATTACCTCGATCACTAAAATCACAAAGCTATATGAATTGTATGTTCAAGCTCGTATGGTTTCATTTCGCTTGCGTATTTTTGGGCTACATTTTATGAGAAAATATATATTGTTTTGGCCAATGAATGCTGGCGATCATTGTACAGATTAGTGCAATTTGAATTTAGAATTATCTAAAGTAATTGTGAGCCGTAAACAATAATTCAACTTACTGTCCGAATTATTATTAGGGTACCGTTTTTTGTTTCTCGTTAATTGATTATATACATACTTTAATGTGTATATGTATGTGATGTACACTAGATGTACCCTGGGGCTCCAATCCCGTGGGAATTTCCGGATATCTATTGCTTTTTTTAATTTATTTTTTTTCATTTATAAAATCAAAACATTACTTAAATGTCTATTTTGGATAATTTTAACAATGAAATTAAGCATTAAATGAATTATCAAATAAGGGTTAAAAATGTAACCTATGAGATCAAGTTTCGGTTCATAGCATCAATAAATTTACGTTTCTTTTTTAATTCTAGACTCTCAGATACAAGGGAGATTTATTAAATTCTTAACTGATTTGTTATAATAATTTCTAAGATACGGAACCAAACAATATTGAAAACTCTCACCTGATACTTTTTCGAAACCATCGGCAGTATTGGACGAAAAAGTACATTGAACCTGTTTCGGTACACTTAGCACGATGTTTAATTAATATAAATAAATTATAACGTTTTATAACTCATACTCATTATCAGATTGGGCTTCTACCAAATTTTATGTTTTATCTTCCGTGACTATTATATTTGGACGCATAATGTTGTTCGTACGCTCCGGTTGCTTTTGTGATATGATTCGGCTATGGGAACATAGAAAGTCGGATAAGTACAGTTAGATTTAATTGCTTAGTGAACATGGTTTTGGAGAATTTTAACATTTTCAAGATCTACTTACTGCTTAGACAAAGTTAATATATCATCCATATAGACCAGAAAAGGAAGACTCGCAAAGTGCTGTTAGGAAATTAAGGCGTTAGATTCCCTTTATTCTTTTGTTTTTGCGGGCAAAGCATGACGCGGACACCCCGCACCCCCGCTGTATAATCACGCGCTCTCAGAGACAACGCCAATACACCCGAGCGCTCGAGTAATCTATAACATTTTATCAACAGTAAAAATAGTAGGTATGTCTGTAGGTACAGTGAATATATATTAAACAAAAAAAATATTGTGTGATGAAGAAATACTGAGAGAACATAATTTTAAGAATTTTATCAGTTTGTTTGTCTTTGTTTGTATGTTTGTTTATTTATTTTAACATGCTAATCATTAGAACTACTGAATTAATTTGAATGAAACTTTTTATAAGGTACTAGCTGTTGCCCGCGACGTCGTCCGCGTAACTCATGCCTTGACTTCATTAACTTTTTTTTAAATGAACCGATTTTGATGAAACAAACTGTAAATGTTTTGCTGAAACAAAGCAATTGGTGAAAATTTTAAGTAAATCGGTTCAGTGCTTTCGGAGATTAGCGTGATCATACATACAGACAGACAGACAAAAAATTAAAAAAAAAATTTTTTTTATTCTTTTTTTTTCTTCTTTCTTTTATTCTTTTTAAGTGTCCCTCTATCCATTTCAGTCAAAGTACTAAATGTACAGACAAAATATTTTTACTGTTTTATTATATGTATAGATGTTTTATTATACCTATGTATAGATAAATGATTTTGTAAATACAAAACTGACTTTCAATGGTAAGTAGATACCATTAAGATTTTTTTTTTCTTTATTAATGAGAAAGTGAGTTTGTTTGTTTATTTGTTCGTTTGTCTGTTACCTCTTCACTAATTTACACACACACATACACATAGTTAGAGGTACTGAGAAGGACATAGGGTACCTTTCATCCCGGGAAAAAGCACTGTTCTCATGGGAAATTCACGCGGCGAAGCCGCGGGCAAAAGCTAGTTAGAAAATACATTTGTGCATAAAAATTTCTTCCTTTATCCTTATTTCTCATGACTAAGGATCGGGATGTTTATGTGGAATGAAACACTCATAACGACTATTTTGATAATTTTAATGGAATGATTTGCCACAGCGATCTCCATTTCACACGCGAACTAAATCGCGGGCACTAGCTAATAAAAATATTATCTTATATACGATTCACTAATATTTCACAAAAAAACCTTTCACAAATGATCATAAAATATCGCATTCTACTAACCTATCATTCTAAAAATGGTAGTATGACACATAAAAATTTACAAATCATTTTCACTATAATTGGATTACATGTACATACATACCCACATCGAGGAGGGGACACCATCCATCCTTGGGGGAGGCCTTTGTCCAGCAGTGGACGTCTTTCGGCTGAGAGAGGGAGGGGAGGGGACATACCCACATAAATATTGTCACCCCCTTTTTCCCGTGGGGGTAGGCAGAGACTACTATAGGTAGGATTACTAAAATAGGTATCAATAAACTGTCAGCTACACCACTATTTTAGCGCCACCTAGTGTGTGCTAACGCTTGCCCCACTCGGCAGCGGCAGCGAGGCGTGGTGAACAAAACGACCAACCAAACAAAGACGGCACTTTGTTACGAGCAGCGGAACGCGACGGTCGCAAGGATGCGCATCCCCAGATTTTTGTGGTTTCATTGCTAATATCACATTAATTGGGCAAATTTAGATAAATATTTAAATAATAATATTATTTATTTATTTCACATGTAGTTTACAAAACTTTTATTTCACCAAAATATTCTCTTGACAGAGTCATGGTTTTACAAATAAGGTCACAGCTAAAATAGTTTTTTTACAATGGTATGAAATGCTAGTCCCCCGATTCTTAAAAATAAAAGGCTAAGTGCGAATCAAACTCCCGCAGCGAGGGTTTCGTCTATGCAAAGCATCTCACATTATAGCTCTAACTGAAAGACCAACTAGTTTCAAAAATAAACTTTGCAGTTTTGATCCCTACATATATATTGATAGAAGTTTTAGACTTCTAACAATATTTTTACAGTTTTCAGATTTATTGCTGTACAAGTACTATAAGACCTTTTTGGTTACCAAATTTCATAATTTTAGGTCAACGGGAAGTACGATAGGTTTTAGTTGCCTTCTGAATTTGCATAATTTGCGAAAATTTGCTATAATTATTTACGGTTATATTTGTTGATTGAGTCGACATATAAATTTGATTATTTTACAGCTGAAACAGACCATAAACCCAATTAGAGTTGAAAATGACCAAAGTGACTGAATTTGACTGACAAAATCGGTCATTTATGGTCATTTTCATCGCAAGTGTTTTCACCGATTGCAAAGGAAGGGTCAGGTTTTTCACGCGTATTCTGTAGGTTTTTTCCGCGGCTTTGCCGGTTGATATTTGAGATAAAAGAATCTATTAGTCTCATATATATGTACCTTAACAATTGAATTTAAATTTAATTTATTTTTTTACTTCTTTTATTAATAAAAGAAGTAAAAAAATAAATAACAAAATTTGACAACAGTTGATCGGTCATTTATCGTTTTAAACTTTTTTTAATTATGACCGGTCAGATTCAGTCATTTTACATCTCTAACCCAAGTATTAGATATTTTCAATTATATACCTTCATGAGTTCCTGAGTAAAATAATCTTGACAGACGGACGGATACGTGATCTTGTAAAGGTATCGTTTTTGCCTTTTGAGGTAAGGAACCCTAAACACACGACTGAAGAGAATACCAAATACTACTAAATTTAAGTCTTGGCAACGTATCCAGTGTAAAAAATAATACAATAATCATTTAGGTATAAGATAATGTATTTGTAAAATCGTATATTTAACAACTGTGTAGTATTAAAGTCTGTTTTAAAAATATAATTTTTGAATCGTATTTTATGAAATGACTGTGCAACTGACATTTATGTGTGTGTGTGTGACTGTGTGTGTATTGTGTGTGTGTGTGTATTTTCATACTAATGTGAATAAAATGCTATCAGAGTTTGGGCTAATGTCATTTTGACTTTTTATACGATGTGCAAAAAATATTTCGGAGAAAATTAATAAAAAAATTTACCAATTATTCTTTATAGTATTTTGTTTTCTATTAAATTAATTAAATAAAAAGAAGTTATACACATATATACATACACATACACGAACATATTTTTTAACTAAAGAAATAGATTATTCAAACGGTGTGTAAATGCCACCAACCAACGCACCATGATCAAAGTTGAGTAATTTAGACATTCTTTATATCAGAAAAAACTTACTTCGTTTTTACCGGATTGGTTGGTTTGTTGAAGATAGATAAAATAAAAATAATATTTTTATTGCATCTATTTTTTTCTGCAGACCATACTTGCGTCTATGAGACCGAGTGACATGTTTTCTTAGTTTATTAAATTTGTACATTGATTATCAAATTACTTATCAAATTACTGATTATACATATTTAATAGGTATCTAAAAACTAGCTTTAGCCCGCGGCTTCGCCCGCGTAATTTGTTTTAGGATTTGTACTTACTGCTGCGGCGCAGCGATTCGAATTGGATCTTGATCACCGATCATACCTGACGTCATTTCTTGTGGTCTTGTTTAGGATTTTCTAGTTTTCGTTTGTAGTCACGAACTATTCCTATATCAGAACTGACAAATCACACAAATTGAGTTAGCCCCAAAGTTAGTTCGAGGCTTGTGTTTATGGGATACTAATTCAACGATACTATATTTTATAACAAAGCTTTTACCCGCGGTTTCGTCCGCGTGTTTTTCCCACAAGGACCTTGCTTTTTCCCGGGATGAAATGTACGTACCCTACTTCTATGTGTATGCGAAATTTCAGGAAAATTGGTTCAGTAGATAAAGCGTGAAGATGTAACAAACAAATAAATGAATAAACAAATATATATTTGTTAGAATTGCGATAGTCAGGATACATAATATAGATAAACATTCAAGACCCAGGCCAATCTGAAAAAGATCATTTTCTATCTTGACCCGACCGGGGATCGATCCCTGGACCTCCGGTGTACGGTGTCCGGTGTACTAGTACAGCGTGATGGCCGTTGGGCCACGGAGGTCGTCAAATGGAGGAAAATTATTTCTATGGATATGTATGGATATATTTTTTGACTTTCTGTAATGCTCTCAAAATAATAAAATTGCCTTTAAATAAAATCAAATTTATATCAATTTACATCTAAGTACAACAAATTCCTTATCTAATAGTGAAACTGGCATAAAAATCCATAGCGTGGTTTAGGAGGAGTACAAGTTTAACAGACGGAGGTGAAGTGACTTTCATTTATTCTTGTAATGTACACAAGCACAGGTACAGCCGGCTGATTACTGTATGTTTTTCTCTACGCTACATGGTAAACAAAGCGGCAGGAATATTGACAGATGCGGAAACGAGCGACACAACCTCCTCGTTTGAAAGCCAGTGGCAGACTGCCGCCCGTCGCCCGCACAGAGCCCCGCTATGAAAAATGGGCGAATGATTTTTGTTTTATAAACATTAGTATGAAAAATGTTGCTCGATTTGAATGAAAATCTAAGCGATTGAAGTATAATAAATGGTGTCTCTTTTGATGTAAAAATTTTCCCGAACGTCATTGCCATTTCGGAACAGTAAGGAAATTATAAAAATGCATGTCTTTCCGTTTTTATTTTTTTTCATATAGTAGTTTTTATCTTACAATAAAAATAATCTAAACAAATGTTCTTAAAGAGTTGATAGTACACATATATTTTTTTCAGATTTTTCTGGCTAAGCACAGCCGAGCTTTAGTCCTTACAAAAACACCATTTCACAGAACAACGGCAATCCAAACGCCTTAATAATTGAATTGTTTAATGACCTCAACTAAGACTCAAGCCGGAGTTATAAATGATGTGAACTTTTATCTACAGATAATAAATAACACCAATAGAATTGCATCATAATACTAGTGATTTAATTTGACCATAGTCAAACATAGGATCAGTCTCAAAATCCTGATAGTAAGTTTAATATTACTCAAGAGAATTTTCGAATATTATACATCTTGGTTTGATATTCCCTCGACACACACCTACTTGCATATTTAAAGTTTCACTCTACAGGCTATATGGAAATAAGCAAAAAAACTCATAAACCAAAATGCATGATCGACATTCCTTGAAGGAGGGAACGAATGAAGGAACTGATGAGCTTAACGGCTCAATCTACGCATTAGATTGCCCTTTCCGAACCAAACCTCATTACTTTCCGAAATGTAACCTCTATGGAGGCCATAAATATTGGAACGGTGCGCATATTTCAAAACAAAAAAAAAATAACACATAAAATTTCTTTGCCCCACTCCTCTAATGTCGGGGTGTGTTTCCATTGTCAGTTTAAGTGTGCCCTTTGAAATGAGGACGGGTAAATTGTCGTGTCTACTATTTTTGATGTTAATGAAATTATTTTGAATGTTTATGCAAACATGAAAATAGAGGAATTCAGAGAGCTTAAATATGAGTAATAATTATTGCAAAAGAAGTAGGATGAAATTAACATATAGGTACAATAATCGCACACATACAAGCAGGGTTCACAATTTGTCTATTCATACAAAAATAATTAATATGTCATAATGTACGCTATAAGATAATAGTCAGAAAATGCTTGACATAAAGAATATTCTAGTGCAAGTAAAAAACAAAACATGATACTGGCAACTATACAATACTCTCCTAAATCCTAAAACCGTGACACCATGGAGCCGCGCAGAGTGCGTCCCGGTATGGATTTCTGCATTACTTTACTATGCAAATGTTCGCGATAGCGGGACACTGTAAGAGCAATTTAAATTATTTTTTATGGCGCTCAAGTGTATTGAGAACGCAACCTTCGGGATTTAACGCATCGGAATTGCCTCCAGATATTGTGTTCGTAAATTTTGAATGAACTTCCATTTTTGAAATTTCAAGAAGATACTTTTTTATTGTGATAAGTTTTGGTTATGTCAGTTTTATTGCTGTCAGGAATTATTGTGTTTTTCTTGAATATGTTATTTTGTTTTATAAAATACACATTATGTTTGTTTGTAAGTATTATCTTTATTGTACTAAGGATACAAAGTGAATTTAACATAACTAAAAAGGCAACAGGTTATGTGTGCAACGATGCTATGTTTTGGTAAGACTAAATAAGCAGATCAATTACAATTATGAATTACATAATAAAACATTAATTGATTACTTTTAATTGAAAGCTAACAAGAAATTGTGATCTCGAAATATTTCTAATTGGATTAACCTGTCTCATCTACAATAGTAAAAACGCAATCCTGAGCGTCTTTAAACTCAATTTTGAGTAAAGAACATCCAAATATTCAAAATATCATAAGATTTGAAGGACTGAGATAAAACACCGTGGAAAGTTGAAATTCCGCGGAAAATTGCCATAAAACTGTAAAGAAAGTAGTAAATCGTTGTATACCCTATTTAATCCAGAAAACATTTACGAAATGCACGTAGCAAGGCGAAATCTGATTAGCTTCGATGATATATCGCCGGGACTCGCCGCCTTAGTGCCTTAATTTGAATATTAGACGCGTTATTGAAAAGAAAACTTTCTGAACGGCCCTCCGCAAGCTTTTAATGGTTATTGCCTGCCTCCGCTGTCTTATTTCCGAACGCTTCGGAAAAATATTCAGAAATTATTCGGTTCAGGTGTTTTGGAACGATATACCATGAAAAATTGGCTCTTTAAACGCTTTCCCATCTATAGCTGGTAATATCTTAATCTTACTAAAAAGTTATATCTGCTCATATTGAGCAGAAACCACATTATTATTAATTACATCGTAAATCGAATTCAAAATTGGAATGCGTCTGATTCCCCCGTTGCCTATTGACATCTCTAGTTATCATTCATTCACTATTTAGAGCATGTTCTTAATTCGAACGCGCGATTCGAATATCGAACGGAAGCGGAAACGGTACTGATTCTAATTTCAAACGAAATATCGCAACGTTTCTATTGATAAAATTTTGTGACTGTTATTATATTGAACGGAAATTTACGATAATAACATGTAATAGTATCTAATGCAAATGTTTGTGCTAAAGCATGATCCACATGGCTGCTTTTATTCTTTTTAAATTAAAGTAATGGAGAAATTAACGGCCAGTCGTATCGTAACGCCAATAAAGATGAAATAGATAAAATCAAGGATGTTATTTCCGTCTAAGACAATGAGATTATGAATAATAAATTTAATTATAGGTTGTTTCTCCCTCGGTTTACGCGCTTGCCGACGCCTTTACAATAAAATGTTGCATTTTAAAATAGAATCGTGATAATGCTTTATATTACAGACGCCAATAACAACCCACTGTAACACCAATTTAACTTTTTATATAGGGACGTGTCAACGGTATTGTGCGTCTATTTTGGCTGGAAACTCATAAAGTATGATTACCTTAATGTCGCCCGGTTCGCTTTTGGGCTCGCGTTACTTTTCATATCGGGGTTCGGCTTTGGAAGTGATATCATGAGGCAAATAAATCACATTTCATTCGCATGAATGTAGATGAAATGTTACGATTTTAAAAATAATTTGATTAGTACCTATATAACCCATAAAATGGAATTTTTATGCTACAAATAAACAGAAATTCGCTATAGTTTAGAAAACCATTGATGCCAATGAACTTCGAAGTTCGATATTCAAATCGAAGACAACTAGTGACGCGACATCTCAAACGTACAATCGAGAATCTCGCATTTATAATCGATCGATTATGCCGAGACAAGGTGACGCGGCGCAGGGAGGTCCGACGGAAGGATTACAAGCCACATTAGCATACGTAATTTGTGAGCACATCTGTCCGTACCGTACACGTGGGCGACTCTCGCTTTCTTATTGTTCAAATATATCATTTCGCTCCTTTGTTTGCTCGAATCGCGTTTTGATTTGAGATAACTCGTGAGTAACACGGAAGTCATATCGTACAATTCGACTGGAGATTGTGTTTCTAGATATTTTTGTCGTCGGAATTGAAATAACGATGTCGTTATTTTCATTCATGCATACGACGCTGTGATAAAATTCCATAATAAATTGCGTACCATTGCGTATTCAATTCGCTTTTCGAATCACAATCACAAATCAATTTCGTTCGATTCGAAAATCAAAAATTCAAATCGTTCGAGACAAAGCGACATGTCGCCTAATGAGCCAATAACTTGCGAGACAATGGCCGGGTGTGGGCGTTCCGAATTCGAAATTATCACAAAAGAATATTAATGCAACACTTATTCAAATACACGATCCATATTCAAAAATTATCTTGTCGTTTAATTTGAATGGTGACGGCGACAAACTTTTTTCTACTGTTCTATTTTTGAATTATCGGGGGCATTGTGATAGGTTTTTTTTTTAGGTATAGAAACGTTCCCCTCGCTTGTCAAAGAAGTGTATGCGTTTTAATTGTACAGCCGTATTCAAATTTGGTATAGTTCTTTTTTTAATCATTTAATAATTTTTGTTTATGATTCCTGTATGCCGCATACAGTCTTTATTACCGCTTCCTGTGCTGTCAACACTAATGAATGTGACGTCTGTGACGTAGGACATGTGCGCGCGTGTTCGCGGCTACACGGAGAGAACTTCATACAGTTTTTGTGTATTGTTTACAAAAAAAGGCATTGAGTCCTGATAGCATGACATCAAAAATATTACAAGGATACTGAAATTAAAATTCTTTGATGGCATTTAATAACACAAAAAAGGGAAGCGTAATCACGACTGAAATTCGTCTCGATCGAGGAACTCAAATTAGACGAATGGCGGTCGGAAGATTCTTTGTCTTCGGCCTAATGAGTTTTTAAGTCGATTATAGCAATTTTTCATAGAAAAACGCCTTTAGTGATGTATCGGTGGAATCAATCACTGTACGGCTTAAATTGTTCTTTGTGCGGCTATCGGATTGTAGGCGAGGTCGGGTCGGACAAATGAGTCGATAGAGAGAAGCAGGCTTCTTTGATATCGGCTGGTTTTTGTTTCGTTTGCCCGCTCGATTGTGGAGAGCGATTTACAAAATGTCATATTGATGACGAGGGCTTGATAGCCCATATGGAACACATTACATTATACACGCTCCGTGGTAAACGATGCAGTTCTTTGGTTCGGTTGGGTGGTCGGTTATTCGAGTCAAATACTTTGATGTTTGATTCGTTGTAAAATTTGCAATAAATCGTCATTGTAAAAAAAATTGGTAAGTATTTACAAATTGGTAGATATACTTATAAACTAGGTATTTCTAAAAATATATAGAAATAAATGGTGAAAAAATGGATTTTAATAGTCAATTTTATGTTTCTTTCTATGTTAGAAATAGAGATACTTAATATTAGAATATTTTTATATTATTCTAATTTAATTGGCTAAATATGTACTTATTGGATTGGAACAGAAAATAATACTAGCTAAGAAAATATCTAGAATGATCTTTTGTGTACGGTTTAGTAGCAAATTGTCCTAACAAAAGTATCAGTAGTACTAGCTTACTTGGTTACACTAGCTACTTGGTTACACTTGGATATCTAAGTGAATGTCATCAAATCAGAACAAATTCACTAGACGTAGGATGTGACTCATCCATCATATGGCATGGGCTAATAAGTGCTTAATGGGTTGATGGTTGATACTACGCCCTTTGCAGTCATTGGGTCAAGCGATTAACAAAATGTCATATTGATAGACACTGACGACGATCCGTGCCAATCCGTTTTTAAAAAGTAATGAAATCGGCACAGGTAGCCGAAATTGCTGTCCGAAATAAACTGTTAAAAGCCCTATGCGCGGAACTGTCCGTCACATTCTGTATTCAAACGGGCACTGGCTGAATAGCCGTATTGTTTTAAAATCCGAACGCATAATGAACGGCCGTTCCTTTTTCAAAATCGTTAATCGAGCTCTTTCACTTCATTTGCCTTCCGATCGTTTATTTTTTTCATTGTTTTAATTTTATTATTGCATTGATTTTATTTACCTATGGATTTATTTGAATTTAGAATGGTGTAATTCAATACGAATTAACGGAACGTCATGTGATAGGTTAGTGCTTTGTTCGTTATTTGAAAATAAGTAGGAAAGGAAATGTAATTTACCTCAAAAAGACACCACATCTTCTGTTCTTGTTAACGTACCTGAAATCAAAGGTTGATTTAAAGTTATTTGAACAACTAAAATATTGATTAAGTAGATAATAGAAAGAACGTGACAATTCTTAGAGGGTGATGGATCTCAGGTTCTGGAGAGAGTCTTCGCAGGGGGTAGACACTAGAAAATGTCTCCACCAATAATAATAAGTCTTTATCTCAATATCAGGATCGAAGAAAATTTAGTAAAAAGTCACTCCTTATTTTTCCACATAAGACATGGGCGTGTCTGACCTGGGAACGCCTAGTTCGGCAAACCTTCTCCCTTATCGAATAGAGGTGTTTTTCCAATAACGATATCGACCTTCGATCGGTTCCAAACGCCCTCACTATCTTACAAGATATCGAGTACGCCTTCTTAAAAAATCACACAATTCAATAAGAAACTCTATAACTAAAGCCATAAGATCCCATTCCGATCGCGCGGCGACATCGTAAAACATATTGATGTGATATCGGTTTTCCATTAACCGCTGCATTGGAAACTCGACTCTACCGCCCACATGTAAGGTTCGTATTCGTATGTGGCCAGTGAAAGGAATGTATTGACGTGTTATCGGAGATGTTTGCGTCCTTTTCTTTCTAGTGCTTTTCCCGTATGCGCATCTCTTTCGTCGGCGCAGGTCGTGAGATGACTGGGTCGGTCTTTGTTGAATGTCTGCGCATTTTTTCTTATCAAATAACGCTAATAAAATGTTCTACGCTTTGTATTAGCACGCTTCACTGGCTATGGGCGCCTGGTACTCGGAGCTGTCGACTTGTCTTATGTATTGATTGATTTGTATGTTACGATTTAACTTATAGATGAATGTGTAGACGATAGATAAGAACGCTATATCTTCAAACCGTACAGCGAGTAATACAATGATTAATGTAGAGTCTATTTTTTCGTTGTAGAATACTTTTCTCGGATTTACTCAGGTCTGAATTTCAGAATTGCTGAGCGATTTTACTAAGGTACTTTAAAATAAAATGATGAAAATCTATCTTGTATTTTGTGTGAAAGAGAAAACATGTACAAGAACAAGGTCGAGAAAGTATCCTCCAACAGAATCTTATATGTAATTGAAAATTCAAGGAATTTAGCCTGTAATTTATCGACTGGAAAGCACTACGGTTTGTAATACAACTCTAGATAGCAGATATAGTTTTGCATGATCTGTGGTTATAACTTAATTAGTGTTAGAAGAAATTCTGGTTGTTACCTACTATAAGATTTAAATGAAAACAAAATGATCTAAAACGACACAAAATTGAATTTAGAACGGTTTCCATTTATTTATATTTGAATTTCGAATCACATCGAGCCGATAGGCAAAACGCAGTAACTCAAAGACATAATTTTCTTAGACGTTTATTATGTTATTATATTTTCAGTGAATATTTGTTTTAGCCGTTAATGTGTTATTTTGAATCTACTAGGAATAACTTTCTGAAACATAAATATGATACATGTGGCGTCTCAATCGTTAGTTTTGTTTGATTTTTTGGTCCGTCGGGATATTTATGTTATGATTGTAAGGATAAATCTGGCTGTAATACTGTAATTAGTTACACGGTATTAATGGGGTTTGTTTGTATGAGAATATATTTTATTACATATTTTATGGGTGTCGTTAACATTGAGGGATTAAAATTATCTTCGTGCGACACCAGTTTCCCACTATTGGGCAACAAATGTTTTTAAATTCGAATCTCTATGATATTGATTCCAAGCCAGGATAAAAATCTAAATACCTAATCAAGGAGATATTGAATCGAAACCAAAGAGAAATTTGACAAAAGACTTGTCCTTCAGCTAAATACAATAATACATATTGCCAAAATATTTTCAGCTCATTGATGTCTATAGATACGTTAGCATAGTTAAGACAAAGTACTACATTTATAGTATTGACTCATGAGTTAGGATAATATCGATAATTCAGCTTAATTATGTTCATTGGAGATTTGGATTCAGAAATAACATTAATAAGTAATATCCTCTTACCACAGATACACAAACAAATAGACATCAATAGACAACGCAAACATATGTATCGTATTAAGGCATTTCAATTCGCAATAGTATTGATATAAATCATCAAATATAAAAATACAAAATTTCACCACCATACCACCCGCCATAAACTGAAATTTCATCCAAACCACCTGGATGATTGGCTGTCAACCACCGTGCGTTTTAAAAGACACTTCTTGCCACGTACGACCAAACTGTGGAATCAGCTTCCTGCGGCGGTGTTCCCGAACCGATACGACATTGGAACCTTCAAAAAACGAGCCTACGTCTTTTTAAAAGGCCGGCAACACTCCTGCGATACCCCTGGTGTTGTGGTTGTCCATGGGCAGCGGTGATTACTTACCATCAGGTGACCCGCTTGCTCGTTTGCCGCCCTATGTTATAAAAAAAAATACAATAAATTGAATAACTCAGGTTCTAAAACTCAGGTTTTTACACCACAGCTTCGTTAGCAGATTTTTTATTTTATTTTTCCATTTTCTATATGATTGCTGTTCTTGTCTGAAGTCTTGATAACATGTAACCAAATACAATGATGTTTGGTTGAATAAAGATATGTATTTGATAAATAAGGCACTGTGTGATCTATTATGTTATTTGTGTAAGGACGTGTGTCATTAAAGCACACGATTATAGATCATATTAGTTTGGTTTTAAAGTTTAATTTGCTATGTGAGTTTGCTGTTGCAATGAATCTTTTGTGTGGATCGATGGTTGAGATCAATACACGATTCGTTCTCTCTCTCTCTCTCTCAGCCGAAAGACGTCCACTGCTGGACAAAGGCCTCCCCCAAGGATTTCCATAACGACCGGTCCTGCGCTGCCCGCATCCATGCGCATCCCGCGACCTTCACCAGGTCGTCGGTCCACCGAGTGGGAGGCCTGCCAACACTACGTTTTCCGGTTCGTGGTCGCCACTCGAGAACTTTTCTGCCCCAACGGCTATCTGTTCTACGAGCTATGTGCCCCGCCCACTGCCTGCGCACACGATTCGTTACAGGGATTAATTTGCTGATGTTATAATGTTTGTTTTATTATAAGCGGTTTATGAACTACTGTGTATCTGTCTGAAGTGATTCTTTTAATCTCTGTGAAGATATTTTTTAAAATCGATTTAGGAGTTGTCCCTTTAATGAGCTGGGGATTTATTATGAATTTGCAACTAAGAATGCATTTCATATGGTCATCGTTAGGCTTTATATATTTCTAAGAAAAATATGACTTTTTTTATTTAAAATATTGACCAGCTCTATGACAACATTTACAATAGACACAGAAACATTTCGTTGACCAAGTTTTTGCGACTATATTTTGGTTAAACTAACCGACAGTTAAACTAACCGACAGTTAAACTATTGACCGTAATTAGGGCGATGGCCCGTGACAGGATACAATGGTAATCCCGGGATTATCCCGATAGAACACCTCTTGACTCTTGACCGGGTCACTTCTTAACTATTGACCAGTTTTTGATGATCTTCAGAAGTTGATGCTTTAATTGTAGGTACTTCAAACATGTTGCTAATTTTATTATGCTTCTAGGGTTAGAACCAACACAAAATTGTTTGAAGTACCTACTAATGTATTTTTTTGTAATTTTTTGAACGAATATGGCTCTGACCGAATATTATCCAGCCTATATTTGGATTAATTGGTGAAGTGTACAGTCAAGTGTCATAAGTGCAGTCCTCGAAGACCTTATTGCCTAGCCTTAACGATCATAATGCCTTGTAGATTCTGACTGCACTTTTGACTCTTGACTGTACTTACTAGATATTAACCAAAAACTATACTTTATACTATCATCATCATCATCTCGAGTCGAAATCACAAATTAGATTTTTTTCGACCAGTGTTTGGCCACTTCCACCGTTATTATCGTTGGCTTCATTCAAGTCCTCCAAGGTACAGGAGGAAGGGCAATTGGGGCAGGAAATATATAATATATTATACATATATATTTTATACTATCAATCCTATCAAGATTAGGTATAATTAATCTTCTTATCCAAAAACCCTCCATTTAATAGAAAAGTTTCTTTAGTTGCACTTTTATTGTTTTGCAAATTGTAATTTCCGAGAAAACATTATATATAACTGTTATACAGGATAGTACCATTACAATGACTAGTGAAATACAAAACTACGTTAGAAAAAATCCGGATATAATAAAAAATATAATTCAAAAAGTGACTATACATTTTACGCGTGCCGTGCATGAGTGAAATAATTTGTATAAAAAGCAAATGATGTTAACTCGAACCAAGAGGTCAGCTTGTAATGGTCGTGCACTAGATCAAACCGGTTTTCGGCGGCTTTGGCCGGACTTTTCTCGCCGACGGAACCCTTTCTCTTGTCTATTATTCAAAGTGACCCTGCCCTGGTCGTAGGGTTACATGGCAAAGGACATTTCTTTGTTTTTCTTGATACTATTTTTTTTTCATATTTATTTCTTAGGTTGAATTAAACCACTCACATATTATTAACTTTTGGAAGGAAATCATTGAAATACCATTCAATAAATCTGTACGACATGTAATTTTTATAAGTTTGCCACAGTAATGATAATGCTCAAGTTAAAATGAACATATTCTAGTCTCATTTTAAGTCAAGTATTTTTCTGTAGCAGAACATACAAAGACAATTTAAATGTGACCCCAAATGTAATAAATTACTATCGATCATTGATATCAAAAAATCATCCTATTAACTTCGTTCACGAAATTAATAAAAAGTTCGTTACTTAATTAACATACAAAAACTTCGTTACCAGACAGGTGTCATACCACCCTTCATTAATATTATCTTTAATCTCTCAATAATCTAAATATTCAAAAACATGTGAACCGGCCCTACAGTCCCTTAGGGCGAAGATCGAAGGGGCGCGGGTCGGCCCCAAACCGATACTATGAAGTATTTATTGACCTGTGGCTGACCAAAAGTATTACATTGTTTAGTTACTCCATTTCGACTGTCGGCTGCCGAACGGAAATCTTCTCTTTACGTAATAAAGTTCATTTTTGCTTGTTAATTAGACATTCTAGTTTGTAAAATACGATAATTTTGTAATTGCTTATTTATGTTTGTTTCATTTCAATTGTTCTATTGTTTAATTGGTTCTTATTGATTCTTGATTACACAATATATAATTGTAATATTAAAAAATACCCTTCAGGAATTTTTTAATAGGTACATTTCAGTAATTATATTTATATGATTTATTTTGGCACGTGAATAAAAATAAAAACTAAAACATCTAAGTATTAAAACATTAACCAGTAGCCAAGTTTTTATGAGATTCTTCAGTATCACCAAGACTATGTAGATATATCTTTTTACAGCCTTGAAAAAAAGTAATAATATAAAGTACCTAGTATTTTTTTCTACGATCAAACCAGGAAGTTTTTATTAGATTGGACACTAATCCATGGTTCTGATAATTTTTTCCCAAAAAAAAAATATCTAAAACTAATTTTTTACTCTATTATAATTTTCAAATCCTATCCATCTTTGTTTTTTCAATCATCACTGGTGACTCAATAGTATTAAGTATCTGCTAATGGGCGTAATCGAAGAGTTTGAAAACAACAGGTGCCGGGAATCAAACGGCGACAGTAACGGGACACATCTGCTGAGCTATCGGCGATTTATTTTGGTCACCGATATAGTATTGCTCTTAGATTTTTTTACATTTACAGATAGGTTTTCATTGCAGTACTTTTGAAAAGTCTCATTTTTATGTTTGTCTTATTCTTCTATATTATTCACCACCACTTCGTCTATTTGCTTCAACTTAAATATATAATCCAGTAGTTAATTAAGTATATAATATAATCTAACGAAATGTGTTCTAGTATGAAGAAATTAAATGTTTGTAGATAAATAAATTGTCCAGCTGTGGACGTCTTTCGGCTGAGAGAGAGAGAGAAATAAATAAATATCAAAGTAAGTACATTTTTTTATTATAAAACTAAAAAAAAAACACTTTGGAAACCTAATACGTCCGTCCACCCTTTTGTGAGATACGTCGTAGTCAAGAATCAGTTTGACTGACTGATGTAGCACACAAACCTTTCAAACTTATTTTATTTTTATAAATTGAAAGATAATACGCCTCTTTTTCTTGGGAGGTACACTAAATAAACTAAATAAGTTCGGAATTTGCTTGCGGTCGGCGGCAGACGTCCGATCAACTGCGGTCGGCTAATGGCTGTTTGATCGGAGTTCGGGAACGGAGGTCGTAATTATTTGATGGACAATTCCGCTAATCTTTGTTTGCCCGATTTATATTGGCACTTGAAATCATATACCTCAATAGTGGTTTCATTAGGTGGAAAAGACAGCAGCTGGTCAAAATGTTGATGTAAGCCAAATTGATATTTTACATACATATACATTATCACGCTTTTTTCCCATGGGGGTAGGCAGAAACTAGCGATTTCCACCTGCTACGATCCTTACAGATCTCTCTTGCTTCATCTACACTCATCACATTTAACTTTTTTGATATTTTACATGAACAGTGATAGGTATAATTGCATTATAAGACATAAAAGTAACTTGTCAATAGCATATTATATAGCATCAAATATATCAAAACAAAATAAAAACAGCTATGTAACAATACAATAAAAAGGAAATTATTCAAAAAGAAAAATAAAAAAGTATGAAATAGAAAATATGACCACTTTAAGAGGAATCAATGGGCCGTGGGGTTGAGAATAGACGTATCTTCCCCGGTATGGGGCTCATCCGATTTCCGAACGGCACCGATAGCGGAAGCGGCGCCCCCTACCGGAAGTGCGTTGAGCGGGAAAATAGGCGGAAGCTTCGCACCGGAGAAAAAATTCGGAAAAGAATCCCTCTGACAAATTTGCATTCGAAAGGGCACTTTTGTGTGTTTTGCTCGGCGATCGGTTGTAAATTTGTCAGATTGTCAATTCACCGCAAACGCTTCGCTCCGTCACTTTTGTTATGTTAATATTGTTTCTTCAAATATACGAATTTTGGGGTTACACCGATTTTTCTTTAGGGCCTCTTTTAATAAGGAAAACATTTTGAATTTGGATCGTTCGTTCGAAAAGAAATCGGATTCCAAATTCAAAATCGAGGAGTGCGTAATTAGACAGGTGATTCGCTAATTCGTATAAAGAATCCGAGCCGTGAAGCGATCGAGTCGAGTCGGGAGCTGTGGGAACGTCACGTAGATTAATCGGCATCCGAGCAAAAAGTGGCCAGTGTGCGCGATTGTACATGCTTAAAGATTTAACTTTTTTATTGCAAACGTATACAAATAAATGAGATCCTTATTTTACTACCAATAAGATTGTCTCTACAATGTCGTTGAAATACTAATCAGCGTAGAGTCATTTGTAATTATTGAAAATATTGTAGAGATAAAACTGTTTGTTGAAAATGGTCTACTATAGATGCCGGCTTACAGGGAGTGATTTACCCATTTGTACTACCTACTTATAAAGATGCCTTTTTATACAAATACCAAGCAATTAATCATCATCAAAAAGTTACAGAACAGGCTTTCCCTAAGATTTCCATATAGGCTGGTTGCTATTAGTAGAGTAAGTTTTTAGTACTTGGTAACTCTCAATAAATAATTATACTTAAATACTATTAAACAAAAATGAAAAATAAAACACTTTTTGTTACAAAGTCTGACCAGGATATGTGGAGATTATTTATTCATAATTGTAAATTACAATCCAATTACTTACATACATAGAATTACGTCTTTATCCCTTCCGGGGTAGACAGAGCCAAGAGTCGAGAGAAGGCCACGCTTAGTTGAATAGTGGGCTCTCTGATGGAATGGAGATTCAAGTATAGTGACAGGTTGCTAGCCCATCGCCTATGAGTGAAGGAATCTCCAGTTTAAAGCCCTTTCCCTCAATTCACTTTTACAATCTGCGCGGGAAGAGAAGGAGCTGGCACATTCTATGTTTTTTTCTTCGCTCCCAGACCAGCATAGAAGAAGCTACGCTATATAGGAATTACTTCCAATTACTTGAAACACAAAAAGCTAATTTCCATTTACAAGCTATAAGCAAATTATTGACGTCATTAACAATTACTTTGTATACAGAAAATAAAACATTTCACTTATGCAGGCTCTTCACATGTCTATTTGCGGCTAATCGACGTACACTGCTTAGATTTAACGCGAGTATTGGTTAACAAGAGACAAATTCAAGCAATGTATCGCAAATACCAAATAGTCTAAGAGTCAGCATCACATATGACATTGACAACCGTCACTGAAACACATGAGCTCGCCCCGGTGCATGGCAATATGCAGTAACTGCACGCAACGCGGCCCTGACCTCGCCCAGGGTTGCCACTGCACACATCACCGCACATGATAATGAAGGAACGTGCGTGATGTTGGCTACGAATTTAGCGTTCTATCTTTGAATACCGACTTATCCGCTTTTTCTTGTTCGACAAACGGATTTATCAATTGTTACTCTATGGTTATCACCTATTAATAGTGATGTGATAATTGATAAATCATTAATCCAAACGGTTAAAAAAGTATTACATCTACATACCATATCTAATTTTTTTCTGGATCTTTTTTATTTCTTCCATATTTTATTGCAGATTAAGAAGATACACTTTTGACATAAAAGAACTTGAATGTATAAGGAATCCACTACATTCGTTACAATATCACTTAGTGATAATATAAATATTTATTTAGACTATTTGAACATCATCATCCCTAGTTTCAAAGCCAGAGGAAGTGGGGGCATTTGATCGATCATCTCGATCTCCATTACAATCGGCCGACACTTCTAAATGTCATATTGTGCAATATCCCGTCCAAAGATATCTAACTATAATTCTGTTCCTGCGATTTTTTTCTATGCTCCATAATTAGGACAAGTTATAGAATGTCAAATATCCACAGAAAAAATAGGAATATATCAGGAATATAACATAGGAATATAACAGTTTAAAATTAATGGCGGAAAACATTTGACAAACAAGACAAGAAATGTGTTCGGAAACCAAATAAAAAGTGATTCACAAATTACAGCTTTAGCTAAGTCTTCAAACAGGATATAGATAAACATGTTAAACCGACGATCCTCAACGTTTAAAACGCGCTCTTTATGACAGTTTTATTTTTAAATAAATCGTGTAAATTAATAGCTTCTGCCAATGCGTCTCAGGAATAAATTCGATTGAAAATCGAATGCTGTTCGGAATTCGAAGCAGCCTGTGTCGGCTTCTTCAAAAAGCCGCCCGAGCGTAATTTTGACAATTAAAACGCTGGCCATCGCGCACATTGTCTCTTCGAAACCGCGTGTCCTTGGCAGGAATTTCAAATTGGAGTTCTCTTTTTTAAAATTCGCGACCGGTTTGATTTGTTCCCGCGTCGTTTCCAACCGCTCCTTGTTTATGGTACTCCAATTTTTTTAATAACGTCCGAAGATTGTCCACGGTAAATTTTTACGAGCGTGTTTTCATCATATTTTTTCTTTTTATAATATCTATCGTTTAGTTTTAAACTATCATAAATTAGATCTATCGCTCGTAATATCGTATTTTAATGTTCGAATTTTTGGTTCAGTACGTGGCGAGTGCTGGTCCCGAATAAGTCAAGATTTTATTGATCGTAAAATTTTAGGATCGCTTTGGTAGGTGACTCTATTTTGTTAAACGATTGATTTTAAGAGGCTTGTATTGGACTCGTTATGGCTTTTACGACTTGAGAAAAAATGATTCTAATTAAAAGATTATAATCTGTGAGTTCGTTTGGAAGTTAAACTGAAGTAATATAAAGAATCGAGGGTGTAGAATATGTTATCGAGTAAACAACATTCGGTTTTCTTCGACATGCAATATCAGTTCAACAGATTCTTGATGGGCAGCCAAAAACATTTCGGTGACTGAGATTTAGGAAATTTTCTTTACACAATTGCCAATATATTTCCACGTAATTTATAATAAAAATTACATCACATATAATTTTTCATGATACAAATATTTAAAATAAACATATAAGTAGTAGTCCCATATGATGCGTAACATCCATAGACATATATTAAAATAAATGTAAAAAAATAATATCTTATATAGTCAAAAACGATTTTTTTTCCTTTATGGTAACATCTGATATTATCATCAGACTACGACCGCGCGCGTTGATCAAATCAAATAGCGCGCATTTTCCGGGCTTCCTATGTGTTACACACTTCCGTCCCCTTTCACAAAATTCCACAACTTGCAGAAAAGCCAGAGGAAAGATAACACATCAATAAACCAGAGACTAGATATTGTCGTTACAGCGCTTGCTTGAATCGAGTTCAATTGGCTAACGATTGATTATTCAATCAGGACTGATTGATCGGCATTATCTGATAATAGGCGAACAATTGACATGCACAATCGAATGCGATTGCGAGATCACGATTCTTGGACATGCGCAGTTGAGTTTTATTCTGCCAAGCAAGCAGACTACGGCCAAATACTGTATAAACTCGGCTAACAAACTTGATATTCGAATAGTTGATTTAAACTTGCTTCGATTTGATCTGTCAAATCCTATAAATACATAAAAGTAAAATAACTACTTTCTATAGGAAACCAATTTGCCAGAGAAAATCGAACGTGATTTCAAAGTGAGTTTGATTTTAGAACGTTGCCAGGATCTTCTGAATTTGGTCGTCTTGGCCTACACTAACAAATTAAAGAGTCCAGTAAATATTTTTTTACCCGATTTTATCGTTAATTAATGTTTATTTTTGGCGTGAAACAACAGCCATAAAAATAAATAAAACTCGTAACATTGCTCGTAAGTATTGCAAATAAAAAAATTCGTTCGTTTCGATTGCAATGTGGGTGGCAGCTGTACGAATTGATGGAAATGCACAGGATATAATATGACAACTTAAATACATATAGATATTGTCAAACCTTATAAATTACTTTCGCTTGAATGTTTTAAAAAATCACAATTAAACGAAACTCAATGTAGAGACGTAATCACGTCTCTACATACTATGACAATTAACTACAATGTATTTAAAAAGTTTTTTTTAATTATTACGAAATGATTAAAAAACACAGGCCGCTTTTAAAAGTCACGAAAATCAAAATGTAATTGAATTTAATCATAAAAAAGAACCTCGTTTAAATTTGGAACATATCCCTTGCGGGAATCAATAAGGCACGTTCAATAAAATTTTTGCGCGCGTAAATCGCTTGGCTGGGGCGCGGGAACAAAGATGTCTCACTCAAGGCGGAGACATCCTACGTGATCTGTTTGCGAAAAAATACCTTAAGCACCTCTTTACCTGTGCGGGACCCTCGGAGGGGCCCGGGTTTTCTTTTGAACTTGTAAACATCGGCTTAAGATGTTGTCGGCAAATCGGTGCGGTGCCGAACTTCGATTGCCCCTCTTTTGTCTTTGGTTATCCGTTTTTCTTCGACGTTTTCAGGAAGCGTTCCATTTAATTGTTTTAATATTTGAAATATAAAAATAAAACAATTCGAAAAAGCGTACTTTATTTCAGTTGTAAAAACCACACTTTTATTAACTACCAAACTTAATGCTTTGTACAGGCATGTTTGCAATTATTTAAAAAAACTGTAATTTCATTTGGTGTCATTAACGGCCGGATAATTTTATAATTTGCCTGAAAATACCGCAAAAGCGTTACTCGTTTACTTACGTTTTCCCGCTCAAAAGGAACTGTCATTTTGTTTTTAATGTATGCATTGTAACTTGTAAGTCTACCACATTGTCTCTTTTAAGTTTTAAGCGAAAACAGCAGTTAGGTGTATATTTTTAGGGTTTAAAACATTAAAAAATATTACGTAGTTATTCCTTGTTTGGATAATAGGCGTTTTAACTCGCATAGAATGTAAATTTTCGACTTGTGCGATATAAAAATGGCCCATTAGTGCTTTTACTCGAATTCCCACCTTTTAAATTCACGAAATGCTTTGATAAACTCAACCATTTTTTCGTCAAAATGTAAAGTAATAAAATTATGAAAAGTAATTATGAAATATCTTAATTAAGTCCGGATTATATTATTTAATTTAGTGTTTCGCTTTATGTCTACGGGATTTTAATTGCTCCCATTCGATCTAGATGCTCATTAATTATTTATTACAATAATTATAATAATTATAATTGTATTTTTACTTTCAGAATTAAGATAAGCTTTAAACCAAACTGTAGGCAAGCATGTTTAATCAAGTACACTTAGATTTTAAGATGCTAACTAAACATTACTTAACTAAACATTATTTAATCCAACACATCGCTCTTGTCAACTTAATTGTAGCGTTTGTGGGAATTTCAGGATTAAAAGTACCCTAAAAAAGATTTTTCATGTTTTTTTCTAACCGTGTACCAGTCACGCGCATTATTATGTAAACACTTCAGTCCTTAAGACAATGCGATAAGGTCTAAAATTGTACACATATCAATCATTGAAATCCGTCCAGTAGATTTAATGTGAAGAATTAACAAAATATTATCACTAACTTTATTTATTTCTATGACAATGAAACCATTACTGGTGGTCTTTACTAAAATCAATAAAAATATTAGAGGCTTGTATCGATGTTTAGCAGGTTTATGTCGGAAACCTGCTACGTGTGAAGTGCAGGGTGGCACAATATCGACTGTCGATGCTAATCAATTTTACAATAGCACAGCCCTACTACTTATAGGGTGTTCAAAAACGCTACAGTTAAAAAAATTATGACATTATTCTGGATATTTAGTCAAGTTTACTGAAATTTTGATTAACATAAGTGTCTAGTGTGTATGCAGTTTTTTCACATTTCCAGTTAAAGCTTACTTAACAATTAAAATTGCGGTTAATGAAATGTCTACTTACTGTGTAATGGCTCTTAGATTGATAAATTAACAAAGATTATTATTAACTTATTCATAGGTACTACATATTCTAAATAAAAAACCCAGTAAAAATCTTGATTGTTATTTGTCAATATTGTTTCCCTAAAAATACAACTGTGCACCCTGTGGGGTAGATCACACGCACTGACTCAATAAAAAGTGTTGGTTTCCCAACTATTATCCCTTCTTTGATGTTTTACTATCCCGACAGGAGTGGCTAAATTGAGTGAACGAGAATCGGGACTTTTGTCACATCCGCTTTTAAAACTTTGACAAAGTCAATCGTGATTTTTAAAGTATCTATGTACATTTTGTTCAATTGCAAGGAATTTAATTTCCATAAAAGTGAAAACTTTAAATTTAAGGTTTTATTTTCATAAAAAATCTTAAAAATTCACCATGACAACAAAAACAACGTAGTAATCAACTTTTTAATTTAAATTAACAAAAAACAAAAGACTGTTCTAAGGAACAAGATTTCAAAACACGGACATGGAGGCGAAAATGCAATTGATACAAATTACCTGGCCACCATTGGAGCGTTAAAAAAATAAATTGGTGAAAACAAAAAAAAAACATAGACAATACCGGCACACGTCTCCCGCCCGAGACGCGGGCAATGGAAACAAATTAATAATTAATTTTTGCGCGGCAAGCACTCGCCCAAGTTGGGGGGCATTTGTTCGATCTCGTTTTGTTACAAATTCAAAATTCATTCGTAGAGTTCTAAAGTTAAAAATTGTCTCCTGTGAGTTTTTGTTTTGTTTCGATGGCCAGCATTTGATTTGTTTTTTTTTTTCGATGTGTTTTAAAACAGCCAGTACTTACTCAATTTTAAATGTTCCTTGGCAGCTTGCTTAATTTACCTGAGAAATAATAAAGACAAATTATAGTTTCATTTATTTTATTATTGATTTGTTCTAGATGCATGATTTCATTTAAATAAAGGATTATTGCAGCTATTGCAACGATGCGGGCTTTGCCGTAAAATTGAAGTTTGATGCGTAATATTAATTTTACTTTACGGTCCCTCAATTATTTTATAACTAACATAAATGCTCTGCTCAATTGAGGGTGAGTGATAATGTATTTTAATGCGCCTACTTACTTAGTCATTCCTGAGTCCTAAATGAAAAGACGTAACGATATCAAATACTTTATGCTTGATTTCAATTTATTTATTTTGTAAATATAGAGTTGCATAGAAAATATTCATATTGTATTTAGGAAAATAATGGGAACGATATCTATAGTATCATAACACACTTGTGAAATAAACATAAACATTTCAAGTATGAAGATATTAATTTTACTCTTAACTCCTATTGGTCGGCCGTAATAATCTCGTTAAATATTCCAAATATGAGTAACTGTTATTACAATTAACCGTTAAAATCGAAATCTAAGACAATTTCCACCCACCTGAATCTTAAAGAGAGCTTATATCTTTAATTATCTTGACGCGCTGGTCGCCTAGTCTACCGCGGTCCTTATGAACCGATGACATTAATAAAACGATTTTATTCCTCTATAAATAACAATAAAAACAACATAAAATAGTTTACTTGACCGTGATCAATACCAAAAGTTTTATCGCCATTTTACGACTCGCCGATGGGAAGCCGAAAATGCCTAATTTGACTTCATTAAGTGTATAGAAAACAATAAAATTATATTTTATTGGTTTACGTTTAAGAACATCTCCTCCCGTGATAATCGTGAGATAAAATGCGTGCTCTTTCGGATTTTATTGTTCCAGTTCTCTGTCTGAGATGCATGAGAACATAATGTCAGTCAGTATGCAAAACTATATATTCAAAAAAGGAATAAGTAACATATATAAACAAGGAGGAATTAAAAAAATAACCCCTTTTAAAATTCGAATCGATCCTTTCACACTTCGAACAAATGGTCGCGACGGTTGATTTCCGTTCTTAATTCAAATAGAAGCGTCTTTTCAAATAGTTTTTTCTCCCATTCAATCGATTCTGAATGAGTTCTAAAGTACGGGTCTCAATCGGTAATTCGAATAAGTTGAATGAGATTCGAATTTCGATTATAGATTCATTTGATAAGTGACCTCGTTTGGAGTAAAGGATATTGCTCATTTTATTGATCGAAAATTGAATGAACTAATCAAATGGATTTTATTTTAATCGGTCCAATTTCGAAGTCGTGGTCGGGTAAATTTAATTATAACTACGGAATGTTGTGACTGTATAATTATTGACTTTTAATTATCTTAGGTTCTGTCGATATTCTCAAATGTTTATAGCTGCGCTGGTCGTTGATGATGTTTTGCAATAACAGCGTTTATTAGCAGAATTAACATTAAATATAATTGGCAACTGAAAATAATTATCGGAAAACTCTTTGCCATAAATTAAGGAAAAGGGGCAGTCGTAAACTATGTATATTATGTGCGAACAGGTCAAATCGTAAATAGAGAACTGTATCCGATCAGCGTGACTTTCATTAGATTAAAAAATAAAAATCTATAAAAACTCATAAAGTGCTCATAAACACGAAGGAGGTAATAAAAAACAGTCCGATGTCGTTCTCAGCTGTCGCGCGCTATTTCCGAACGTTCGAAAATCGAACGACATCGAACCAAGGGGATCGCGTCTAAGATTTTAAATTTAGATCGTTCTTTTATTTATTTCTTTCGTTCACTTTCTTTATTTACAGCCAGTGTCATTCGATATAATATAAAAAAGTTTATAATATTCAGACGTTTTTAGAGTATCATTAGGTATGAATGCTTGCCAAGTAGGTGAGTGTCAATGAAACTCGTCACAATGCACTTATTTTCATGTTTTCGCCGACCCATAATGAGTATACTCATTTATAAAAATAAAATTGACGTAAGTTTGGACAACCAAACCTATTTCTCTTGAGCGTTGTTACGAAATATTTTGTCTGTATGCTGCATATTTTCTGTAAAGTTTTATAGACTGAAATAACATTGTCTTTTGATTGTTAAAAATGAGTGAAATGTGAAACATTTTTGTTACTAAGAATAGTCAAAGATATATCGAAACATCGTGGGCAATAGGAATGTTAACAGATATATGGCTGGATTATAAATTTTTTATATCCGTTATTACAATTTATTTCATTTTAATGTTGCGGAAAATATATTTTATACTGCATCGAAAACATCAATTATTTTATAATATTTATTTGAGAATATTATTTCACACTAGGTATCGACAATGATAATTTTGCATTATCGATAACCATGCAACGTTTAATTAGTATCATAAATTAATTTCATTTTTTAATTATTTATATAAAATAAGTACTATCATTAATTAAGTATAGTTTCATAAATTCTTAGTAATAAAATAATTATTAATATAATTTCAAATATTTTATTTGCCGATGTTTTTATAATGAATTTACTTGTCGATTTTTAATCAACTTTTTTTTTCTTTTTCAACACTGATACTGGCCAATTGGAAAAAGGAGAATCAGCTCGAGCAAGCCAGCGTACAGCCGGCTTTCCTTGAAGGCGGTTGACAGCGACATTTTAAGTCCTCTTTTCGATATATTTGACAAGTCCGAGCCCCGGATTTGTCCTTCTGACATTTATAATCTGTGTCTTTGCGATATTCGGGTACTAATAGAAATTGGATAACTATCGACACTATATACCCCATCCTATCCTTATCCTAACTAATATTATAAATGCGAAAGAGACTTTCTTTATTTGTTTGTTTGTTACCTCTTCACGCTTTATCTACTGGACCAATCTTCCCGAAATTTCGCAAACACATAGTTAGAAGCACTGAGAAGGACATAGGGTGCAGGAACAGTGCTTTTTCCCGGGATGAAAGGTATTTCATCCCGGGAAAAAGCACTGTTCCTGTGGGAAATTCACGCGGGTGAAGCTGCAGGCAATAGCGAGTAGGTAATAATACCTACCTTCTCCCTCTCCCTCTACTCTTACTCTCCCTATTAGGTTTGGTCTATTTCTTTATCAATCATGTCAAAATGGATAGGCTTTGATCAAAAGACATTGTTCATCGCCGGCTTACTGCGGACAGTTCGTGCAATAAATAAAAGTATTATCATTCATCATAATTAATGTCAAATAGATTTTCTTAATATATATTGGAGTATGAATATCTATAATTAAAATATACAATTTAGTAAGTATTTTTTGCGTTTCCGTTATTAAAATCAAAGATGTCGGCCTTTACGTCTGTGCTGGGATGCCATTATCTAAAATAATATTACATTTAAGTAGTTTATTTTTTATTCTTTGATGAAAGACTGGATTAATTAAGTAATTTTTTAGCATAATATGTTAGTTTTATGTATTAAGTACACTCATTTCATATTTATATTTTTGAATGAAGAATTATGTATTTATTTTAATTTTTACTTAAGTAATTCAATATTGCATTTTCTTTACCTGGTAACACTCGATTCTTCAGCGCGGCTTTATTTTGACGTTGACATGTTGTCTTCGGTCGACATTGACACTTGGATACTTGTCAACAACTGTCAACGTCAAAATAAAGCCGCGCTCAAGAATCGAGTGTTACCAGGTAAAGAAAATGCAATATTGAATTAAGTATTTAAGTAAAAATTAAAATAAATAATTCATTCTAAAATATAAATACGAAATGATATGCATGTAATTAATATAAAACTAACATAATATGCTAAAAAAATACTTAATTAATCCAATCTTTCATCAAAGAATAAAAAATATACTACTTAAATGTGATATTATTTTAGATAATGGCATCCCAGAACAGACGTGAAGGCCGACATCTTTGATTTTAATAACGGAAACGCAAACAATACTTACTTAATGGTATATTTTAATTACAGATATTCATACTCCAAGATATATTCCGAAAATCTATTTGACATTAATTATGGTGAATGATAATACTATTATTTATTGAACGAACTGTCCGCAGTAAGCCAAGCTCCCATACATTTTGAACGAAGTCCTTTGGTAATCGAGTAGAGTGGAACCTGAAACAACACTTGTTTAACTTTGTATCCCAAATTTTCACGAGAACGGGATCCTCAAACATAGAAAATAGATCTCCATTGCGCAAGAGCTTGCAAGATGGACACTTGTAATTTCTCTTCATAGATTAGCTGTTCCAATAAATTTCTTAGTCGTACGATTTATTTAGTTCGATTGTTCCACCATTTTGTTGAAAAATGTGAATGCACTTGCAAAATATAAAACGTAGGGTTTACGACCTTCCTTCGTTAACATTTAAAAGCATCGATAAATTTTCTATTTCCAATTCTAGTTTCGTAACGATCATTAACTGACGTCGTAAAGTAGTAGGTATGCATAGTGATCGATGTTTTGGGGGAAACATCGATACTTCGTTTTTAAATTATGCTTTCTAAAATTGGAGCTACACAGAATTTAGATTAGAATTCACCTACATGTTACAGACTCGTGAGGAGTAAATTTGAAAAAATGTAATCTTGATTTTTAATCATTATTAATGCAGTTCCTGATTGATCTCAGATACAAAGCATATTTTTGTTATTCAAGATCAATCAAAGTGGGTATGATTATTGTATTAATTGTATAGAAATTGAATTTACAATAAATAATATTTTAACGTCGATTTTTCCTGAAAGATGTTTGCATCACTAGTGACAGTAAAGTCGAATAGAGCGCATTCCATTTATATTTAAATTTAAATCTGAAAGAGCGACATATTTTTAAAAGTCGAACTCACCACGAACTAATCGCTGTTTTCGATTCCCGCGTCTTGTGAAAGAGTTCGGATTCGAATGCGTTCTAATTTTGAATGTTTTTGATTTTCGAACGGCTGCCGGGACACGTCAATGGCAGTTGAAAAATGGCGCCAAGTTATGAAATCCGTTGTTTTCTTTTTATAAATTGTATTTGATTGTTTTTGTTATTTTTTCCTCAACCAAACTTTGCAACGTTGGGTTCGTAATCTTTGATACGTGATAGCAATTTATCTTTTTAAAATTAAACACAGTAAACTTTAATGTCTCTCTGGTACTTAATAGTTCTGCTAATAATATTAGTAATATAATAAGATAATATCAAACGATCATTTAAGCATGCATTAATAGATTTCAAGGATTATGATATGAATTTATTTACAACTGACAGATAATATAAGTGGTTAGATAAGGCTTCAATTTATACTAGTACGTATTAATATGAGTATACTTAAAATATCATAAATTAAATATAAAATTAATTTTACGTCATTTATTTAATTTCTTCAGGTCAATGAGGTTATGTTATTCAATTTGCTTTTCTACGAGATGCAAAAAAAGCACAAATGGAAAAACATCGGAAAACGCAATAAAACTATTTCAGTCAGTCTAGAAAAATCACTAGCTATTCTAAGCATCTGACGGGTCATCTTATGAAGTAGTGAGCGCGGGAAATTCCGCATGATGCGTATCAATGCGAACAATGGGCGATTTTACTTTGTACCGTCAGCAGAAAAAGGCATTTGGCACTAAAATTATACTAAAATTATAAATTCTAGTCATAAGACCCGGAGAAACTGTAACCATATTCGGTGAATAAATGATATTATTTTATTTAATTTCCAAAATACTTAGGTACCAATTTGATTTATTATTACAAATGAATAAGTATCTAATAAAAGCCACACTAAACGGGCAATTTGCAAATTGCACAGTTGAAATCTAAGTAAAGATAGGTATCCTGAGTTTTCACGAAATAATTTATCTTGAAATAATAGTTGAGTAGAAATTACAAAAAAGTAGTAAGTTCATATCCAATTATCAGTTAGCGAAAATAGGGTGACATGTAATATTCACTCCACAGTCAGGTAAGTACAAAATTATTAAATTGCTGATAGTTTAATAAAAATAGTAGGCATTGTCCATGATTTTGCAAACCATACGATTTCGCAGTTCGATAGCAATCACTCAAGCAACATGTTGAATGACATTTTACTTTTAGCCGATACTGGAACGACTTTAAGTTCTAAACTTTATGACATAGAGTTCACTTTCCCTTGTCATTACTTCTGTAAACATTGTAAGATCCAGACAATCCTAAACTTAAGGTTTAAGTAAATATGAAGTTATAGTCGGATACAGCGGTAATGTTTTAGTATGTTACGTCGATTTTGTAAGTCGATGAAGCGTGTTTAAGCAATCCGAAGATTTACCTATTGTTAATTTGATAGTTCGAATATTTCGTAATAATCACTTTTGCATAATAAATGAGTAAATGTCGAGAAAGCATTGCCTTATGTTACTCTGAAGATAAGGTGACATTTATAAGAATACAGACATACTAATATATTTAATTTTCTAAAAACAGTGTTTAGAAATACATTTAAGCGTAGGACACATTTTTTGTTTAGGTATATTTTATTGCAATTCAGATACAAGTATCAAGTACTTACCAGCTAATAATTTAAATTACAAGCAGCTATAGTAAAACATGTTTTCAATTAAGTATTGATAATGAGATCATAATCAAACGATAAATATAATCATGCAGATGTTTAGATAATATATGTTAATATCAGCATCTGGCTGTCATATGCGTCGAACTTGCCAAACTTCGATTTGTATGCCAATAAACTTTTAAGAAAAAACTTACAGAAGATCATTATATTTACAAAGTATTTTATTAAAACTTGGTTATCATGTAACCGTGTGTGTAGGGTACTGCTTTCTGGAATTTTTGAATTACGAATAGGACGATCGAAATTTAAAAAATACTTTTTTCGAATACACTAATCTACTCTAAGTTTGTTTCATTCCAGACATAAAATATTTATGACCATTGTTACTTTCTGTATAAAAATGAATGAACGAATCTAATGAATGAGAACTAATATAATGGAAGTTATTTACCGGAACGATTTTAATGGACAGATCGGTAGTGAGTGTCGGCCATTATAATGTAATTGAACATCTCGGTAGTGTATCGATTAATCATAATTACCGATGTATCGATTCATCGCGTGTCGTTCAATATTCTTTTGCCAGTCGCCTAATGAGATAGAAAAAGACGATTATACGACTATATTCATTAAAGTTTGTGTAAGAAATTGAAAAGGTTAAAATAATTTATTGTGAGAATTATTTTTATTGAAAGAGCACACTCAGTCATGCAGTAGTTTTTATAAACATGTAAGTATTAAAAGAAAAAATATATATTTATAACTTGCGCTGCGCCACGTTACCCTGCTCACTTGGTAATTTCTGGATTAAAAATACCATTATGTGTGGGTGTGTTTATACCCTGAGTATCACAGCCCTAATCTCTAATCTACTCTTATACCAAATGTCATCAAAATATTTCTGGCCATTTTTGTCGTGATTGAGTAATAAACAAATATCCATATTTTCGTATTTATTTATGAACCTATGTAGGGCAGTAGTATTATGCTTAGTGAAAATCAGTGATCCCTTCATTTCTTAGTCATATTAGGTACCAGTACCACAGATTCAACAAGTATTAGTTGGATAAATCTAATATTAGCCAATCACAATCCAAGCTAATAGCTGAACACGTCGATTAGCTCAGCTATGTTAGCTGCGGGATTATGCTAATCTGAAAGTCAATAATCCATTAGGGAAATAGTTTGACGTGGCTTCTAATGAGTTTCAATTTTAAAATAGGTAGTCGATGTAAAATATAACCACGCTTTTTGATATTCGTGTAAAATAAAGAGTAAAATATAATAAGTTTGTATAGACTAAAATGGGAGAAGGGGTGAACGAAAAAGAAGGAGTTTAAATAGTTTGATTATTGCTAAAATTTGAATATCGAGTAATAACGAAAATGCTGGTTGGAAACGAAACATTTTTGGACGAAAATGAAAAAGGAACGCCAATATTCAAATTAAGAACACTGGTTCGAAATTCAAAGTAGCTATTACTGGCCGTTTACAGTCAGTTACTGAGAATACCGACCCTGAACATATCAAAAGCCTACTTCACATTAGTTGCGGCCGAATCGTCTTCAAACGGCCGATTATGGCCTATGCGTTTAATGCCTCCACTAATGACGAAACTTACAACTTGTTCTTTATTCCCCACAGCTGGGGTTCCGTATGTATTGTTAAACTTTAAACATATCCATTTTATCAGACTTAAACGCCTTTAATTACTTTTACTGCCAATGTAGCTAACCTATCTGACATTTATCAACTATATTTACTACCGATAGTCTTTTATTTTAAATTTAAAAGACACTTGTGGATCGTTCCCACATGACTTCATAATGTTGATTAGCAAAATTGAACTATAATGACTTGAATTAGAGACTAAATTGGCGTGTAAAGCAGGGGATTACGTTCAAGACCCTGTGTTCATGTCTCGAGGCACTCTCCTATACCTAATAACCATCAATGATCGAGCCGATTGTGAAAAATATCATTAAAAAACCATCAGCGCACTGATGATTTGACTGTACAGATGATTCGTGATGCCGGCCATCAACCGCAATCGATTCTTTATTTTTTTTATTATTAAATTATCGAGTCGTGGAAGTCATTCATTTATGCTCGATTCGCTCTGTTTTGATACTCAAATTACTGCTACACTAATTTTTTAATGGCTATGTCGACGACATGGTGAATTTTATCAGTTTTTAACAATATAGACCTTATTTTGATGTGAGAGAGGCTGATTTCACATGTGTATTAGACATTATTAATATTAACATATTGATCGATTAGAAACTTAACCGATGATCGAGCTAACGGATCGATAGATCCCGCCCACCGATAGTAAAGGGGGAGGGGCGCAAATCGAATTAGCGAGGCCGATGAATCGATTAACCTCAAATATCGGCAAAAAACACGATTAGCCCCGAAATCATCGACAGCCGAAAAAAGGTAACAACCAACGGTTAATGGCGGTTTTTGTTCGAAATTCGAAGATTTGAATTCGTAATTTTCAACCGCAAGACGTTTGAATCATTTGTCAGTGACAATTTTTTGGTTGCAATCGATTTTTAAATACAGGTTAAGTTTTTTTGTTTCAGCCGGCGGCAAATCCAGGTTTTGGGATAAGTGTTTGGCTTTTTGCGAATATTTCTTATATCCAAATTACGTTGGTTACGAAATAAGGTGGCAAAAAGTATCATTTAGGATATTTCGTCTATGTCCAGGCGTTACTATCTCCGACCCAGAATTGACACAGGCATGGGAAAGCCGCGCCGTTTTTTGTTCGAAGGGGACACATTCTTCAGGACGTCAAGGCTGTGGGAACCGATGGCATTCCTTGCGAACTCGTAGGGAAATGCGCTCTTTTTACGATCCAATCCGATACGATCGACCGATTCGAGTCGATTAATTACGTCTCGAAATTCGAATGTTTGTGGTGACGTTGCCAACCCTAATTAACGTCCAACTTGCCGCGTTCCAAATTTGATTTTTAAAAACCCTTTTGAAATGTTAAAACTTTAAACGTTATAAAGTATTTGATTATTATTTATTTAGTGAAATTTAAAAAAATCATTAAAACTATATGTGGCTAAATTGATTCGATAAGAAGAAATTAGAGTACACTATCAATCACCACATTGGATCGAATACTTATTGAAAGCATTCGCCGTTAATAAGCGTTGCTACAGACGATTTAGACAATAGGAACAATGCACAAACCACTTACCACGTAGGCAGGCTTCTAGCACGATTCCTCACGAACAGTTCTTCCTTTAGACACCTGGCCGGCCAGCCACACACGATTATAAAGTTCCAAAAACACTGTTGAGCACTTGAAGTTTTATTAAGAAATAATTGAGTAAAATGTAATGTTTGATGCGCGCGCGCCTTCGCTTTCACGTACAGACACGGAGAGGTTTTTACTGGTTCTGCCACCAGCCCTCTGCTACCAGCCTATGGCGTTGATCTCTCAGACACCGGTAGGATCCGCGCATGCGCCAGCGGAAGTCCGGGCGCCCCACCGGCTAAATAGAACTGCAGCACAGCGAATTGTGATGATTGATAAGTTCATCGGTAAGGCGCGCGAAATTCAAATTGAAAGGTAAACAAGATTTGCGTTGAAAACGGAACATTCCGCCCACCAAAATACCAATAGGATTTTCCCAGAGTAAGAATAAGAAACGGTAATTAACGATAAATATGTTTAAGTTATTATTCTAAACTTAAAAGCTAACAAATGATAAGTTGAAACGATTATACGGAGGGTAGAGGACATAGTTTGACCAAAGGTCTCTTAAGCGAGTGATCCCTGGCTGTTCTAACGGTTGCGACTCGAACTACCCCATCAGGGCCAGGATGCAAGGAAACAACTCGTCCTAATGCCCATTGAAGAGGAGGCCGATTGTCCTCTTTTATAAGTACGATTGAGTTTACAATTAACGGTGTTGAGTCCGTGGTCCATTTTGCTCGCTGAGTTAACCCATGTAAATATTCATTTTTCCAGCGTTTCCAAAATTGTTGTTGAAAAGATTGGATAAGTTGCCATCGATTTAGTCGATTGATTTTTACGTCCTTGTAGTCGAAGTCAGGAACTGCTGTAAGAGGTTCCAGCGTTAAAAAATGACCGGGCGTAAGAACGTTCAAATCGTTGGGATCCGAGCTCAATGGACACAAAGGCCGCGAATTTAAAATTGATTCGATCTGAGCGAAGAGTGTGGTAAGCTCTTCAAACGTTAAGACCTGATCGCCAACAATACGGTACAAATGACTCTTTGCGGCTTTGATTTGGATTTCCCACACCCCTCCAAAGTGGGGAGCAGAAGGTACGTTACGTTTAAAATCTATTTTTTCCGCATGAGAGGCTTGTTCGATACCTGACGCTAGTTGTGAACTTGCACCAACGAAATTCGTACCGCAGTCAGAGTGAATAACATTGCAGCGGCCGCGACGAGAAACGAAGCGACGCAATGCCGCGATGAAGCCGTCAGTCGATAAAGTAGAAACCACCTCAAGGTGCACTGCTTTTGTGCTCAAGCATACGAATAAACACAAGTACGCTTTATCGATTTTAGCACCACGATGAAGCCCGAGCTTAATTCGAAAAGGCCCTCCTAGATCGACACCTACGACAGAGAAGGGTTTTGCCTGATTGACACGAAAGGCCGGAAGGTCGCTCATAAAGGGTTGCAAAGGTTTCGGTTTAAGACGGTAGCATCTTATGCATCTTGAAAGATGATGACGTACAGCATGCTTTGCCGCAAGTATCCAAAACTGTTGTAAAATCAGATAGTTGGTTGTGTTCAGACCGGGATGAAAATTGTTTCGATGAATAGATTCGATTACAGCTGATGTAAGAACACTCTTTTTGGGCAATAATGCGGGATACTTATGTTCGAAGTCAAGATCGGAGCGCGATAGGCGCCCGCCTACTCTGAGTATACCCTGCTCGTCCAAAAACGGGTTTAGTTTACGAAAACTGCGAGGTAACTGTATCTTTGATTGTAATTTGGATATGACATCCAAAAAACAACGATGTTGGAAATGTTTGACGATAATTAGTAACGCACGATGACGCTCAGCGTCCGTTACGAAAAGATTATCTGATCGCGGAACAGTGTTACGCATGTTATTACAAAACCTGCGAACGTAAGCGATAATGCGACAGATTTTATCTAAAGAAGAATATTTTTCGAATAGCCGATCAATTATAGACGTGTGATTAACGCTTTCGATTTGATCCGAAACGAGAACCGTGGTGCGACGCTGCTCAGAGAGCACCGCATTGTCATCGTTTGAACGATTTTTCGATGTATCGATTGGCCACTCAGACTGTGGTTGAGACAACCATTCTGGGCCCGCCCACCATAGGGCATTGTTTAGCAAATCGTGAGGCAATTGCCCACGCGAACAAACATCTGCAGGATTTGTGACAGATGGTACGTGCCTCCAGCACTCGGTCGGTACGATATCTTGAATGTGACTTACGCGGTTTGCAACGAATGTCACCCAGCGAGAAGAAGGAGCTCGCAACCAGGATAAGGTAACGGTGGAATCACACCACAGATAAGTGTCATGGACAGGAATCCGCAGCGTGTCCTTGACAAATTTGATAAGGTCTGTAAGCAAAACTGCACCACACAGCTCTAAGCGAGGTAACGATTGACGTTTTAAAGGAGCTACACGAGCCTTTGCACATACGAGAAAGACGCGAACGGAGCCGTCAGACTCGATAACACGCAGGTATATAACGGCGCCATATGCTGCTTCGGAGCTGTCACAAAATCCATGCAGTTGATATGATTGAGCGCTATCGGTAGCGTATTTACGTGGAATTTTAAGATTCCTAACTTGAGGAAGCTGTTCAGAGAACTTTTCCCATTGAGAGATAATTTCCGGTGGGGGCTTATCATCCCATGAAAGACCTAGAATCCAAAGCTTTTGAATAAGACATTTGGCATGAATTGTCAAAGGAGATAGAAAACCCAGAGGATCGAAAATTCTGGCAACCTCACTCAAAATCGTTCGCTTGGTGCACGGTTGATTAGATGGATTAACGGTAAAGACGAACGAATCCGAAGCAGGCTCCCACTTAAGGCCCAGAACCTTGATAGTTGTGTCTTCAGTTTCGGTAAAAGTGATTGCTTCTGAAAGACACGCCTCCGCGGGAAGATCGCTAAGTAGCTCGGGTCGGTTACTCACCCATTTTCGGAGCTCAAACGAGCCAAGACCGAAAAGAGCGATGAGTTGAGTTTTGATTTCTCTGGCGTCCTTCAGCGATGAGCTTCCGGATATGACGTCATCAACGTATATGTCGGAAGTTAAAACGGTTTTGGCCTTTGGGTACTTGTGACCCTCATCGTTGGCCAGTTGCTGAATAGAGCGGCACGCCAGGAATGGAGCGGAAGACACTCCGTACGTTACGGTATTTAATACGTACTCTTGAAGAGGCTCATCTGGGTGAGCTCGCCAGAGAATACGTTGATAATCACGATGTTGAGGAGCTAGGTTGATTTGACGGTACATTTGGCGCACGTCTGCCATGAAGACAATTGCGTGCTCACGGAAATGAAGAAGGATTTCTACGATATTTGATTGTAGCTTCGGTCCCGTCAGCAGCGAGTCGTTTAGCGATTTGGAAGTTGCATCTTTAGCCGAGGCGTCGAATACAACGCGAAGCTTCGTTGTAGCGCTGTCGGGACGTAGCACACAATGGTGCGGTATATAATACTTGCCTTGACCCATTTGCTTGGCAGGTACCAGAGTCATGTGACCACTGTCGATATAGTCAGTCATGAACTCCACGTATTGTTGGTTTAAATTGTGATCGCGATACAGACGCCTTTCAATGGCATGAAAGCGTCGTAAGGCTATCTCTCGAGAACCTTCAAAGACTGGCTCCTCGTCGTCCTTGAAGGGGAGACAAACTACATATCTACCTGTCTCGTCACGGTAGTGATTACTGAGAAAACTATTTTCACAGCGTTGCTCTTCTGGGGTCAATCGGGAAGATTGTGGAACGTTATCGATTTCCCAGAAACGTTGAACAATTTTGTTTAAACTATCGTCTACGGTAGAAGGGGCTACTCCTAGTAGACTGGACGATGCGAGTCTGGACTTCCCAAGAAGAAGCCAGCCGAAGACTGAGTTGAAAGCTCGCGGTTGAGAGGCGTTACCCTTCAGACGTTGTTCGAGAAGTGACTCAGCAAAGACGTCGGCACCTAACAAGACGTCGATTGGACCAGGGATGTCAAAACCAGGATCAGCTAGCGGTAGTGTTTTGACCTCCTCCCATCCTTTCGTATTTAGCCTTGCTATCGGTTGATCTCCGCAAATGCTCGGTATGACGAGCATTCCCAGACGAAACTTTACGTTACAGTTGGTGCCAATGTCGCATGTAACAAAGCCACTGACTGAGGCAGGGCTGCCCCCTAACCCATAAACGTTGATCTTACCAGTTATAGGTTTTAGATTTAATCGTTGAGCGGCGTGAGCCGTGAGAAAATTGTTTTGACTGCCGGTGTCAAATAACGCGCGAAATGTATGAAATTCACCAGAAGCATCACGAATCTGGACTAGAGCTGTTGCCAGTAACACGGTTGTGGTTACGGTTGGATCAGACTGAGTCAACGAATCCTTAGCCACTAAGGTCGCCGAGCTTGCCGCCGACTCCTTATGTAGCAAAGTGTGGTGTTTACGTCTACATTGTCGACATGAAAACATTGATGTGCACTCTCGCACTGAATGGGATGCGTTAAGACAATTGTAGCACCATTTCTTTTCAGTGGCCACAGCCATGCGCTCATCTATTGATTTTGCCAAAAAATCATTACAGGCCGAGATGTGATGTTCATTGCGACAGTAGGCACATTTACGAATCGGAGTGCTCGAATTGTGAGCAGGTTTCGCTTGTTGTTTATCACCAACATTTTTATGAGTAGTGACGGTGGGAGCGACAAGCGAATGCGTGACGTTATGTCGCTTGAACTTCTGTGAAGTTCCCGGTGTGTCCTTTGAAACGTTAGCGGTTTTATTGGTAACATTCGAAAAGTGCGTGTCGCGAATTAATGCTTCACCTTTAGAGTGTAAGAATGCCCTTAAATGGTTATACTGTGGAAGCTCAATATCGGTATGTTTTTCCTCAAACTCGCGTCTTAATTTGGTATCGAGTTTGGCCAGAACATTATAACAAAGAACAAAATCCCATTTATCGGTAGGTAATTTTAAAGTTTTTAAAATTGTTAAGTTCTCATCGATCGTGTCTAAGGCGCGTCGAAAATCTTGAGCGTTCGAAGTCTTTAAACTAACGTCCAAGATATCACGCCAGCACGTAAACGCTAATTCGCGTTTATCTTCATAACGGGACTTGAGAGCCTCGTACGCACTTAAATAATGTTCACTTGCAACAGGAAAAGTTCTAATGAACGATAAAGCATCACCACTTAAAACTGACACGAGATAGTGAAATTTCTCAATATTACATAAGGAGGTAGAATCATGTATCAACGCGTTATAAGTTGCAATGAACTCAGGCCATTCCTTGATAGCACCGGAAAAAGTTGGCAACGAAATTTTTGGTAACCGCATATTTCCACTGTGCGAACCGGTCAATGAATTATGTTTCGAAGTGTCAGCTTGTTGAGATGAACGTTGTTCAAATTTTCGTTGAATTGCCAACACTTGAAAATACAATTCGTCAAATCGATCCTGAAGTTCATCGTCCTCCTCATCGGCATCATCCTTAAGAAGGTCCAAAATAATAAAATGGGAGTCATGAAAACTATCAGCAATCGTTTTTATTTCATGACAATATGAAAGAAATAACCCTACTTGTGATTCATCGGTATTGGCTAAGGTACCTACTTCCAAAGCCTTCGTTAAGCGATTATATGCTATAGTTCGTTTACGTCGCAAACTGGGCAAATTATTAATAGTGTACGTATTTTCGATACCCTTTTTAATAGTAGGTTTAGATTTACGCCTTGATAGTAAAGACATAATTAATATCAAAACAATAAAAACTGATTGCAACAAATATTCGGATTCGATAAAAAAGTTTAGTTGCGAACGTCTTCAGCGAGACCGCGTTCACAAGAATCGACGAGAATCACTGGGGCGGTATTACACGACAACAGGTAATGTTGTCACCTCGGTCACCTGAGTTTTAAATTAAAATAAATTAAATCGATAAGGATGAATTAAATGAGCGTTAGGAACACTAAAAATGGTTTGCGATATTCGTTAATGTACGGTAAATAAATAAAAAATGAAAGTAAAAATCAGTTTTTGTAAAAACAAAAACTATGATTTTTAACCTAAAACGGTAATAATGAAAATGTGAACGCACCAAAATTCGTTGAAAATATGACACGATAAACGATACAACGTCACGATAAAAAATATTTCGTAATTTGAAACGAAATAACTTTTCGATAAATAAATATCAAGAGGAAACGTTGAACGGTTGGAAAAAAGTAGTCGAGTTATAACGAACTATCAACATAAAATTATGAGAAGGTGGATTTGCAATATTGTTTATTGCGAACGGTTAAACGGTAGATAATTTTATGCTAATAAGTATAAAACGACAAAAGAATTTATTTTCAACAAATATTCTAGAAACTGATGGAAGCCATCTTAAATCGATAAACGGTAGGTAAGGTACTCAACAAAACAAAATGGAACAAAGACTTGTTTTCCGATTAGTAATTGAAACAAAATGTTATGTTTATTCGTTTTAGCTGTACTAGTAAGTATAATAAGCGTGGAATACGGTAAATGAAGTAGCAATTACTAAATCGAATTGGTATTTGGCGGCAGACTGAAGGTAGGTATCCAAAGTTCCCGGGTTTCGGCACCAAAAAATGTGGCTAAATTGATTCGATAAGAAGAAATTAGAGTACACTATCAATCACCACATTGGATCGAATACTTATTGAAAGCATTCGCCGTTAATAAGCGTTGCTACAGACGATTTAGACAATAGGAACAATGCACAAACCACTTACCACGTAGGCAGGCTTCTAGCACGATTCCTCACGAACAGTTCTTCCTTTAGACACCTGGCCGGCCAGCCACACACGATTATAAAGTTCCAAAAACACTGTTGAGCACTTGAAGTTTTATTAAGAAATAATTGAGTAAAATGTAATGTTTGATGCGCGCGCGCCTTCGCTTTCACGTACAGACACGGAGAGGTTTTTACTGGTTCTGCCACCAGCCCTCTGCTACCAGCCTATGGCGTTGATCTCTCAGACACCGGTAGGATCCGCGCATGCGCCAGCGGAAGTCCGGGCGCCCCACCGGCTAAATAGAACTGCAGCACAGCGAATTGTGATGATTGATAAGTTCATCGGTAAGGCGCGCGAAATTCAAATTGAAAGGTAAACAAGATTTGCGTTGAAAACGGAACACTATATTTCGTATAAATGTAAATAAAGTTAAAAAACCTCAATGTAGAGCCAAGTTCCTATCTCTATGTATAGGTAGGCTCTACGTGTATAAAGGTAACATATTGGTTTTTAAGGCATGAAATGAAATGTATTAAATAATACTACTTTTGTATTATTTTTTGACTGATATCCCAATCTAGTAGTAGTAGATTATCTGTGTCATCAATATAATGTATCTTGCAAAACCACTTAACTCTGAAAATATATAGGTACACAAAACTTTGAAATTTCTTGCAAATTAAAACGGTCTAATTAATATTGTTCGGTTATAAATACGAATTGCAAAGCCCAATCGATACCGATTTAATCGATACCAAGTAACATTAAAACAATAAACTGACTTTTTATAGATGTTAATTGTTAGTTTAAGAACTGCCGGCTAAATATAGTTTTAAAGATGGTTCTGGATGGGTGGCTAATGGCCAATGGCCATTTATGACGATCGGTTGATGGCAAAAGATTGTATGTTTGTCTGTATTTATTATAGTTTATGTCTCAAGAACGGCGATTGATTACTTAGAGGATAGAACTGTAATTGAAAATATAATCTTCTTAGGGTCTTCACATACTGTGATAGAAGAAAATGGCGGCTTTTCAACTAGCTTCTCGGGGATTCACTCCCGCGGGAAATACAAATTCGTATCGTTTTTTTAGAAATAAGACCTTTACAGGCAATTTTCACGTTAAATTTTATATTTTAGTATTACTAGCTGTTGCCATGCGGCTCCGCCTGCTGCAAAAAGTTAAGATTTACTTTTAATCAAACATTATTTAAACATATTCAACAACAACTCCCAATGGCCTAAAATGGGGGGGGGGGGGGGAGGGGGTTCAAATGTATAAAAATAACACAAGATATTGTGTGTTGATTTTTGAAAAAAAAGCAGTCTGTTTGACCCCGGGACTTCAACTATGCCAAATTTCCTGTCTATCTCACTAGTCCCAATGTGTGCAGAGCAACTACGCTCTGCTGCCAGAAAATGTGGCAGAGAGAATCCGGACAAACGAAGCGGCGGGAAGAATTCTGTACCGGAACTTTACCGGGAAAAAATCTACCGGTAAAATTAAGTACCGGGAAAAAATCTCCACGCGACACCACGCTTGTCCGACTAGAATCTAACTTAAGCTATACGCAGTCTGCTACCACCGTAGCTTATGAAGGGAGCTACAGGGCCCTATATGATAACCTAACCTATAAATTAAATACAATTGAACACTTACCAAATTAAATCTTCTTTCTCTTCGGATTCCTAATCACCCTACCTAACCCTTGAGATCTCAATTCCCCAGGACAACTAAATAGATTTCTTCCCGTAGTTTCACTCGGGAACAGTCAGATGTGAACAGCCAGCCACGTTTCACCTCTCACAAGAAAAAGTCACAATAACAGAGTTTTTCACAAACACAAATTCAATAGTTATTTAACAAACAGGAGATTCACAATTATCACTCAAACTAAACAACAAGCAAAAGACGCGAGACCGCTCCGCGTATTAAAATCAAACCGATATCGCATAGCAATGGCGACCGTTCGCGAGCCATTCGCGCTAGCAGTGTGAGAACCCCGAACGCCCTCTGGCGGCAGCAATGGGAAACGCCTGCGTTTAGTTTCACCCATTATATTACAAACATCCCCCCGTCCCGGTCTGAGAAGCAGACCGCTAGCTTACTCTACGGGAAGGCGGGCGAGAGAGGTCACACCTCTCCTTAAAATCGAACCGTCGACCAACACCTCAGCCACACGCGGAGTGCCATCTCCGCCAAGAATCAAACGTAATATGCGAGCTCGTCGCCAAAGCAATGAGGGCAAATTTGCCTCTTTTAACAATACTAGATCACCCTCCCTGGGAGGCTCAGTCCTGTCTGTCCACTTCACTCTTTGCTGCAGCAAATGCAAATATTCAAGCGACCAGCGACGCCAAAAGTCCTGGCTCATTTGCTGCAACATTTGAAAACGCGACAACCGATATACGCGTTCGTCCTTCCACGGGTATTCGGGCAGGGCATTCAAAGGCCCTCCCACCAAAAAATGACCAGGGGTGAGAGCTTCCAAGTCATTTGGATCTGGAGATAGCGGACAGAGAGGACGAGAGTTGAGGACCGCCTCAACTTTACAAAACACTGTGGCCAGCTCTTCAAAAGTTAGAGCCGTTTCTCCGATAATGCGGCGGAGGTGGGTCTTTGCGGATTTCACAGCCGCTTCAAAAATCCCTCCCCAATGGGGGCAACTTGGGGGACCAAACTTCCAGGTTATTCCCCTTTGGGCAGCAATTTGACTTAAACTAGTACAATTTTTATCAATAAACACAGAAACATCCTTAAGATAATTTACAGTTCCCTTATAGTTTGTGCCATTGTCAGACCTAATAAGGGAAGGTAGACCTCGACGCGAAACAAAGCGATCCAACGCGGCGACGAAGGCCTCCGTAGTCAGAGCCGATACCACCTCCAAATGGACAGCCTTGGTGGCCAAACAAACAAATACACACAAATAGCCCTTCACAATACGGGCATTACGAAAGGGAGAAGCCTTGATCGAAAAGGGACCGGCAAAATCGGTTCCAACGCCGTCAAACGGTCTCGAAGGTCGGATTCGATCAGCGGGCAAATCACCCATCTGTGGTTGCATCGTGGATGCCTTCAACCTATAACATGCAATACATCGAAACAGGACACTACGGATTGCTCTTCGGGCAGACAAAATCCAAAACTCGCGTTGCAAAATAGCCAACAAAGCATTGCACCCAGCATGGGCGTTACGAATGTGTCGATCAGACACCAAAAGTTGCACCAAGGGTCCGCCCTTGGGCAACAACAGAGGATGGCGAGTCTCATATGGAAGATCCGCCTTCCGGAGCCTGCCTCCAACCCGAAGAAGCCCATCCGAGTCGATGTACGGGTTCAAACGAGCGACCGCGCCCTTCAACTTAGCGCGTGCTTCGCGCAAAATATGAAGCTCTGACTCAAACCGTCCGGTCTGCACGACACGGACCCAATGCAACAATGCGCTCCGGCGCTCTTCTGCACCTGCAATCGGCTCCAACCGCTTTGCCTGTGGGTTTCTACAATTATGTATGAAACGCTTAATCCAACTGGTAACACCCAGAAGCTTATCCAAACTGCTATACCGAGCAAGTAGCCAATCCGGCTCCGACGTCGTCTTAGCGACTACAGCATGTACACGGAGCCCAGTCAAACTCAAAGAAGTAACATCTGTCTGACAGACAGGCCAAGAAGTTTCTGATCCCATCAGCCACTCTGGACCCCACCAGAGCGGGTGTGACACCAATTCTGGTGCCGTACAACCTCGGGAAGCACAGTCCGCTGGGTTAAGCTCTCCCGGCACATGTCTCCATGTTATATCAATTCCGATATTCTGGATTTGGGAAACCCGATTTCCCACAAAAACCTCCAAGGTATGTGGGGCCGCGCGCAACCATGCAAGCGCGACCTGGCTATCCGACCAGGCGAAGATGTCCCGTATCTCGACCGTGGCCGCCAGCTCACATGCAACGTGATGCAACAATTTAGAGAGAAGGTGAGCTCCACTCAACTCAAGCTTGGGAATAGTCAGCCTAGTCCTGATGGGGGCGACCTTGCTCTTCCCTAACAAAAGCGAGACATTGACCCGGCCATCGGCGTCAACTGTCCGCATATAGACTGACGCGGCGTAGCCTCGCTCCGACGCGTCACAAAAGCCATGCAGGCTGGCTCGATATTTCCCGGGTGGCAATATTCGACGAGGCAAGGCAATCCGATTGACTTCCTTAATCGATGAAAACAACTCGAGCCAATCATCCAATGGAGAGCCAAACAGCGGCTCGTCCCACGAGACGCCCAAAGTCCAAAGTCTCTGAAGAAGACACTTTGCAGAGAATATCACTGGACTGATCCAACCGCTTGGATCAAACATACGGGCTATTACGGACAACACCGTTCTCTTAGTCCAGACTTTTGGTATTTCCAAGTCCACTTGGAATGTGAAAATATCGGTTAGCGGCTGGTACTGCATGCCCAGCACCGCTATCCTGTTGGGATCATCCACATCCTCAAACAGGTGAGGGTTCTGTTGGTGATCCTCCGGGATCCCTTCTAGAACTTTAGGCTCATTAGACAACCACTTACGTAGCTCGTAGCCACCTGTCTTCAATATTTCAATCAATTCATCCCGCAGTAGGAGGGCCTCCTCAATACTTTGGGCTCCGGTGCACACGTCATCAACATACAAGTCACGTGACAGCACGGAAGCCCCACGGGGAAAGCGGATCCGTTCCCGCTCTGCCAATTCAAGCAATGATCTGATGGCGATATAGGGACTAGATTTCAAACCATAGGTGTTTGTATTGAGTTCATACACCGTCACAGGATCCTCAGGGCGCTCACGCCAGAGTATCAACTGGAATCGCCTGTCCTCAGGATGTATGACTGTCTGGCGGAACATCATCCGGATGTCCGCGCCAAAAACCACTTGATGTCTTCTAAAGTTCAAGATGATGTCAATTATGTCCCTATGCAATTTGGGACCCGAATGCAAACACAGATTCAACGAAACCCCGTTCGAAGTGGGTGCGGACCCATCGAAGACGGTCCTCAATTTGCCTGTTGAGGCCTTCACCACCGCGTGGTGGGGCAAAAAATAATGCTCAGTTGAGCTCCAATCAACTCGAGCCGGAGACATGTGACCCAAATCCTCGTACTCGCGCATAAATTCAATATATTTATCGCGAAGTACGTGGTCACGCTGCATGCGTCGCTCCATGGACAGCAGTCGTTTCTCCGCAAGCGCCCTACTTTGCCCTAGGCTAGGACGAGAGGCAACAAAGGGTAACCTAGTTACAAACCGACCGGAGGGCAACCTCTCCGTGGTCGATCGAAAAAGGGCTTCGCACTCAGCGTGTTCCGGATCCATCCTGGAACTCATAGGTGGCTCCTCCACCTCCCAAAACCTTTGCATGGTCTTGGCCAAGGACGCAGATGCGACAACCGGTGGCTCCTCCGCGGTGCCATTATCAAACACAGGGCCCATCAGGGCAAAACCAAAAATCGTAGACACTGCCATCAGTGAAGACGAACCCAGAGCCTTCTGTGTACCCAACAAAATCCAACCCAATACGTCCGAGCCCAGGAGCAAGTCCACTGGGCCGGGATGAAAGACAAAGGGGTCGGCCAAATCCAGACCCGAAACCAAAGACAACACACCCGGCGGTATGTCTGTCGAGGGGTGCCAACCCGCAATGGTATCCATTACCATAGCCGAAGTCGTGATCCTCATTGTGGAGGACTTCAGCGAAGAAAAGGTGACAAGTGTCTGGCCCGTCAGACACTTCACTTGTATGCCACCAACTCCAAGAAGTGGCACAGGCGAGTCTTCCACGACTAAACCTAACTGGCGTGCCACTCGAGTGGTAACCAAACTGCTTTGAGCCCCTGAGTCCAACAGAGCTCTCAAATTAATGGCTTCCCCCTACGACCCCATACGCGGACCACCGCGGTAGGGAGCAGAACCGTCCGCGGCTCTGTCCCAGCAAGGGAGCAAGCTAGTTACGGGCTCCCCACTCTCTCCAAACCAGGGGCGCGCCACTGACCCGGATAATATGGCGGGCGAGTGCACATCCCCATCTGAGGGGGGCATAACCCGCGGCCCGGCCATACATATGGTACGGCGGGTGGTACTCCAGCCGTGGGTACTCGTGCAGCGGCGGAGAAAACCGCTGCGGCTGCATGTGTTGGGTATTGGTAACCCGCGTGGAGGGGGTGTCCCCACTCTCACGTCCGATCTAGGGCCCCCGCCCATGGGGGCCCTATCCGGGGCCTGGCCAGCTACATACTGGCCATGACCTTGGGGCGCGTGGTCCCGGTCCGCCAAGACCCGCGCAGGTACGCGACCCCCTCCCGAGGGGGGTGCGACGAGCGAAGCCGCGTCCTCCGTCCGGTGGTGGAGGGCTTCGCGCAGGAGCGCCCCCGCCCATAGGGGACCCCTGCCTCAACATCCGGGTGCCATCCCCGTTGCGGTTCATGCAAAGCATCGCGTGGTGCCGCCCACGGCATGCACTGCATGGTATGGCACTGGGACAGTCACGTGCATAGTGACCGCCCAAACAATAAAAGCAAAGTTCATGCCGCTTTGCCATGCGGCGCCGATCTTGTACTGGCAGTCTCTGCCAGTCCCTGCATTGCAGCAGGCTGTGGCCCATCCGGCCACATTGCAGGCAGTCCGCGTCCCCCGCGACTGCTGCCGTGTGTGCAACCCGCACACCAGCTCCACGCGGTGGCGGTTGCCGTCCCTGTTGGGGCCTACGTTCAGGCGCTCTGGATGGCGCTGAGTCCGTCATGGTATTCTCAGCCGCCCGTGCCTCAAACTCCAAAAACTTCACCAAGTCAGTGAATGTTGGTAGGGTGGTGCTATCCCGTTCCGCATTCTCGCGCTCAAACCGCGAGCGGATGTCATTGGGCAATTTGCCCAATACAATGTGCACCAACAAAAAGACCATTGGTCCACCGGCAGCCCCAGTGTGCGGAGCGCGTTACAGGCCACTGTAACGGGCGTGAGCAACTGCAGGCGCAACTGTGCCCTGTTGGCCACCTTGGGCAGGGCCATCAACTGTGCGGCGTGCGCATCCGCTAACAAACGTAAGTTTTGGTAGCGGGAGTTCAATAACTCCCAAGCCGTATCGTACTGGTCGTCCTCCACCCGGAGGTGCTGGATGAGCGACCGCGCTTCATCCTCAAGAGTGGAGAGGAGGTAGGCCATCTTCTGGGCCTTCGACAAATCCTGTCGTGCTACGACCAGGGACTCAAACATATTTTTATATGCTACCCACTCCTCCATCCTACCCCCAAAGTGGGACAGCTGAAGGGTGGGGAGCCGACCAGTAACCGCTGGTCCTTCCTGTCTAACAGGTGTGCGAGGGGCTGGTCCGCCAGCCTGTCTCGCCCTTATTGCGGTCACCGCCTCCGCGATATCATCGTGCAGACTCAGGATCTGGTCCATGTCCGCCATGTGACCTGCGTAGGCCTCCGGGGTAAGATCGGCTTCGGTAAGCGCCGCCATGGCCGCTTCCGCGCTAATCAATCGTGAGTGGAGGTGATCCGCTCTTAGCAGTATGGCGCCCTCCCTGTCCTTCCGGGACAGGAGTCCTCCGGCCGTCACAAACCATCTCAATTCGTTGGCGAGTGTCGCCCTAGCATTGGAGGCCTTCGCCATCGCGTCAAGTCACAAACAAAAAATAACAAAAGGTAAATAAAAAACAACAAAATCAAGCAACTACACGAAGAACCGCGGTAGGTATGAGAATGGCACAAACCCGGAACGCACGGTACAAACCGCAAACAAATACAAAAAAGGTTACAAATATTCTTATACAAACAAACTAAGAAAAATCTAATAATTTTTACAAACAATTAATTATTTTTTACAAACGAACAAATAGAGGGTAGATAAACTACGGTCTGCTACCAGAAAATGTGCAGAGCAACTACGCTCTGCTGCCAGAAAATGTGGCAGAGAGAATCCGGACAAACGAAGCGGCGGGAAGAATTCTGTACCGGAACTTTACCGGGAAAAAATCTACCGGTAAAATTAAGTACCGGGAAAAAATCTCCACGCGACACCACGCTTGTCCGACTAGAATCTAACTTAAGCTATACGCAGTCTGCTACCACCGTAGCTTATGAAGGGAGCTACAGGGCCCTATATGATAACCTAACCTATAAATTAAATACAATTGAACACTTACCAAATTAAATCTTCTTTCTCTTCGGATTCCTAATCACCCTACCTAACCCTTGAGATCTCAATTCCCCAGGACAACTAAATAGATTTCTTCCCGTAGTTTCACTCGGGAACAGTCAGATGTGAACAGCCAGCCACGTTTCACCTCTCACAAGAAAAAGTCACAATAACAGAGTTTTTCACAAACACAAATTCAATAGTTATTTAACAAACAGGAGATTCACAATTATCACTCAAACTAAACAACAAGCAAAAGACGCGAGACCGCTCCGCGTATTAAAATCAAACCGATATCGCATAGCAATGGCGACCGTTCGCGAGCCATTCGCGCTAGCAGTGTGAGAACCCCGAACGCCCTCTGGCGGCAGCAATGGGAAACGCCTGCGTTTAGTTTCACCCATTATATTACAAACACAATGAGTTGTTCCATTATACATTATATAATGGGACAACTGAGACGATTTCGTCCCAGTAGTCCCATGGGACAAGTGGCACCAGTATTTTTGTCCCAAAAGTCCCATTACCATCATAGCCGTTTCGGCGACGACGCCTGAAACTCTCCCAGACCTCAATACGCTTGAACTACGATAACTAGGCTATGCGAGCGATATTAGCTTAGCTCCCGGTGGACGTTAGCGTTATCCTGACGTCTAATGACATCGGATCGTCCACGGTAGCCCTATCGTTCCTTTTTATGTCCTCTCCATAGGTTATTACAAGTTTACAGCCGTATAGAGTGAACACGACTTGCGTTTTAGATTGGAACGTTAAATTGGATTGATTTCAACTTTGATGTAGGGATATTTAAAATAACATTTTTTTTTTAAGTTTTTTTTTGTTTAAAAAAACTGCTATTTGTTAATTTGCCCTCGACTACGCCCGCGTGAATTAAGTTTTTCACCCATCAACCCTCGTGAAGCTGGAATTTCCAGAATTTCCTTTATGAGTGCCCAGTTACGCTATATAAAGAACTACTGCAAATTTCAACTACGTTCAGCAGTTTCGTCTTTATACGTTTATTTAATAAATTGTCTTTCAATAAAGAAATAAAATAAGGTTTGTGATAAGTGCCGTTAAAATAGTTATACGTTTATAATTATCAACAAAGATTGATGTAATAAGTAAAGTATTATCAAACCTATATAACGTTTGGAGCCCATTTTGAAACATCTAGAGATGTTAAAGATTCGATAGTTTAACTATCGATGGCTTATCAATAATTATGATTTTTTCAATGGAAGGGATAGTTATTTTGGCTGAAATAATGAAGTTGAATGCGATATTCTTTCTTCATAATATGAGTGAAACATGAAAAAAAATAGGTAAAGGCTTACAAAGACTATTAGGTAGTATCAGTTCCCAGGTCTCTCCTATAAGCTATGCAAATGAAGCTACTATTTAAACAAGCCTAATCGATAGAATTCAAGACACGATGCATGTAAATTTCAATGTAATATTCAAAATCAATGTTGGTACAATGCTATCTGGATGTATTATGTGTGTATCTGGCCATCGCGTTCGGTTCTCGAATGAATATTTATTTTGTAAAACAGTAATATGGCCATTGTTCATAATTTGTCGTCTTCTATCGCTGAATAAATCCGAACGCTACTGGCTGGCAGTCATTTAACATTAGAATTTAGAATGCATTTTATTTTTTATTTATTTTAAATTTAGAACGTGTTTATATAATTGTCATAGAGATGTTCATTGTGCAACTCTCAGATCGGATATTATCGATATTTTAAAAAATATTTCTTAGTCACTTTTTTAGCTATAAACAATTTAATAGAATAAGACTTAAACAATTAATCATGTAAGTTAAAAAGAGATCCAAAGATCATTGTCACTTTGTGAAGCGGCAAAACACAAACAAAAACGATTCACGCTCTACCAAGGTTGCTTTTTTAAGTAAGCACATTTTGCATCAACATAGTAATTTGCGATTTGAAATAAAATTCGAATCGTGTCGCCGCCATATTGCCATCTACGTGTCTGTCATTAGGAATTAATAAGACGTGAACACACTTTTCCATAGACTAACATCTATAAACTGTAACGAACTCAGTTCTCAGTGAAATATTTTTAATTCCATGTAAAAGCATAAGATGGAAAGAAAAAAAATAAAATAATGGAAATTCATTGTACGAAAACGATAGTACGATGTTTACACGTTCGATTCGTCAGTGCGTTCACTACCTAGCGATTGCTTGATAACTCGATACAATCGATTTTGCTCACGTACATGTATAATTGACTTATCACAGGTAAGTGAAGTCAAAGATCGAATCATTATGTGGGATCACGCTTTGGCAAATCGACTTCCTTTTCTCTTTATTACAGCTGTCAATAGATCAAGGTATTGCTACAATTATATCCGAACTAACTATTAGGTACATTGTTTTTTATTTCTGACGAAACTTTGTTGAAATTTGTTACCACACAATATCTAACATATACAGCGTATATTATACACTACATTGTATTCCGAAATTCCCAAGGGATAGAAGTCCCAGGGTACACTTAGTATTCAATAAAGCGAGAAACTAGTAAGGCTTCAGTAAAGACTGCTGGCAAAACTGGAATTTCAAACATAAAACTGGCACAAAAAAAAAATCTCAGACGAAGCTGTATAAATAAGTTCGAAAGCAAGAAGTTTGACCTAAAACTCGGAAAAATCTGAACACTTTCTGAGAAATCAATCAATACTTGTAGCAAGAACTGCGTAGTTTTAAATTATGAATTGTGTGTGGCAGACCAGAGAATATTTTATTTAAATGTAGATTATTATTCATCTGAATGAGGGATTTTCCGTGACACAAATTAAAAAAAGAAATAGTTCCAAATGACTTCATAGATGGCGCTTAGTAAAAGCCGAGAGAAAAAATTCCATACAAAAAGCAAAAAATCCACGGGATTGGCATTAAAAAAAATAAAACTTAGTAAAAAAAAAAACTAAAAAGTATCTATATTGTGATTTGTGCAACTGTCAAACTGTTATGTGATTTTTTTTTCTGCCTCTGGTTGACAAGAAAAAGCGCACCATATAGGTTCAGCCATTATTACTACTCGGCTTTCATAAAACGCTATCTGTTGAGACTTTTTTGTACTGATTTTTTTTTCTTAATTAGCTGTCAGAAAAATCGCTCATTGCAAAAATAAATATTTCGAAAAAAATATATCAGGCCAGTTAACTATAAATAATCAAAAAAGGAATTAAAAGAAAAAAATCTCGATTGCGTTTTCGATACATATTTTAAATTATATATTAAAAATCACTCACCGATAACATCCCAACACTAGCCAAACATTATCATGCCGAACAATCGTTAAATAATTGCGATTGTACAATCAAATCGACTAATCGAGAACTCGATCCCGGCCGGGCACAGGTTAATTGCACATATAATGTGAAACTATTAATTGATTTTGTCCCTCTATTGTTTAAAGGTTATCTTTATTGACAATGGTAATGTGGGTTTGTAAACAAATAGTTATAATAATAACTGTTTGTGGTGGCCATGGTATCGACTAATGGTAAATCCTTTGTTTATTAGACTCAAATATTACTTATTATCTGTCTCCTTAGGAACTTATTCTAAAGTTATTTTGGTTTTGGCATAAAAAATGTTAGAAATTTGCAAAAAAAAGTTAAATAAAATAATGTCAGTCAAAATTCGAATACCTATGCTATTCAATTTTACTACTTCAACCGATTGTGATGATCCTCTAAGCACAGTTTATTTACTTTTTGATTTGAGATTTTATTTTGAATACTTTTATAAGCAAATTTCCTTTTAAATGTAGAATAAATAAAGACATAAGCATATTGAAAAATCAAATAGGCACAAGTGTCTACTTGAGTAAAATTTATATGTAGTCTATGAACAGGTGTCTTAAGGTTTATTATATGGAAATACATCCAAACAGCTGGTAACACTCAAATCGATTGTGACTTGGCACGTGAATAGTTTAATAATAGGCTAATAGACAGAGATAGGTATAGAAATGGATGTGCAGAAGATAAATGGTGATAGATATATATCAAAGCATGACAGTGTAACAAGAAAATGGGCATGGTTCCCGTGGAATTTGAACCTACGACTTCGGGGCTATAAGGCTATCATCTATATTATTGAGTATGATGGACTTCGTAAAAAACTGATATTTTTTAATTTATTAAATATTTACTACCAAAAAGGTTATGAAAAAAGAGTAGACTCGTACCAGTATTAGGCTTGTCCTGTCCATTGGGCACAAACACAGAAACAAATACCTACAACACAACACACCTGTTAAACAATTTGTGAAAGTAAGTACTACTTGGTATCGAACGCAAGACCACTAGAAAGGTTTACAATATTGTCGTTGCCAATAATAATGAGATCTAAGAATCATGGCAAGTTGAAATCAATAGTCTCTGCCAACCCTCGAGCGTGATAGTATGAGCGTGTGATTAAAGAACTTACCTGTTGCCAGAACTGCGCAAGTAGATATATCCTTTCTTTCTTGAAGAGCCAGTCCATTGAGTGCATAGCTTGCACCTCCGCCTCTGGAGCGGCGGGCAGACTAGCTGCGCCCGTCGGGTGCATTCGGGTATCTCACCGACTCATGTCAAAATCCGTCCAGATGTCAAACTTCAACCATCAAATATGTCAAGACGTTAACTTCGCACCACGCGCTGTACGCGCCACATTCTAAATCCAAATTCAAAACATTCGTTCGAATTTCAGATTTCGAATTGTTCTTTTCGTCGCGTGCCAGTGTTTAGTGTTTCTTTCGCCCTCTGAAAAAGAAAAAGACGGTTGAATCGATTCGTATTGTTGTGCAGACAATCGACGCGTTCCGTGCCAAAACTAATTTGGTTACGTTCGGTTTTGATGTTCGATAGCGAAGGAAATTGACAGCTCCGTGGAAAGTTGCCACTGAATATTTTTCTAGTAAGTTTCGTTATGCGATTTATGGTTTTATGACGTGCGGGGTGAACTTTGGAGTGTAGATTTTTTATTTATACATACTATAGCAAGTCGTACGTGTATTTCCCTTTTTTACGGTTGTCTATTGTTACCAAAGGTTTTCATGAAAATGTCTCTACATTGAAAAATATCAGAACTTTTTCAATGTAGAGACACGTTTGGAAACTTAAATATCTATTACTTCATCCCAATAATATCTTAATATATATTATGTTACAGTCATTTTTACACGTTATTAAAAATTTTGTAAAATCTAACGTAAAATACATGTATTATATAAAGCATATGTTGAGGTATTCAAAGCGCATAAATTTTCAAGCGCACTAAACGAAGCTTACCTTTCTTTTGTTATCGATTTCATTGAAGAGTTTTATTTTAGCTTTTTTATTTTTAGAATTTGAACATAACTTTTGAGGGAACTCCCAAAGAGCCTGTTGGGAGTTTCCTCAAAAGTTGTTCAACCCCTATTTTAATTTTCCAACGATAATAGCGTTTCGTCACACGCAAAACTGAAGTATTAATACGTTTTCGCACCGCCCAGTCATAAAGCATTTCTTATTATGTTTTTATCGTAACATTTTATCGTTAAAGAATAGGTCAGTCATCTTATAATTTTGAGGGTTGAAAATTTTATCGATTCAATTTTTTTTTGTATCTAACGGATTTTTATGAGATTTTTTCTCGGGATTAAGATTAAATTCTTGAAAATTAAAGGTAGGTATTTGATAACCTATAAATTAACTCCGTCAAAAAAAAGCTAGAATTTTTTCCCACCAAGTTTTGACAACGAAAACTTAAAGAAATATTTAGATGATTTTATCTATTTCTAGATCGTATCGAAGTATCTAACTAATCATTGATAGGCTGATTACTCCGAATGAGCATTACAAAGCAACACACGGCAAATCCTATCTTCAATACATAGCTAAGGGCAGTAAACCACCGAAGTACAGCAGCGAAACAGTTAAAAACTAAGTTATCGCCACCTAAACAAAGAGCAGTAACCGCGACTTGTAAATTTTACACGTTTGGCCCAAGTTGAGCGAGGGAGCGTTTCAAGTTAAATTAAATTCGAATTTTTAATAGGATAAATGGAATGTTGCAACCGGCAAATCGCTCAGTTGAGAGAGAGAGAGATGAATAGATGAATCAATTCAATATTTTTTTTATGTCATCTCTTTTTAAGTTCGTTATACAAACATAAGTTAAATATAAATATTTCATTTTCGTTTTGTGTAATATAGTTCTATGGTCGAGTAAACTACAAGAATTCATTGTGATATTTTCAGGATTGAAATCATAAAAAGGGACGTGCTGATAGAATCCGGAGAAGCTCGTAACGAACACTTGCGGGCGGTAGACATATTACATATCATTTGTGACTACATTGTAAAACTACGTTCACATTTGGTTTACATACTCGCTAGACTCAAACTTCTACCGCAGAATCAAATGAAAAGACTGTGTCTCTACCATTGAGATATTATGTCTCTCTCTCAGCCGAAAGACGTCCACTGCTGGACAAAGGCCTCCCCCAAGGATTTCCATAACGACCGGTCCTGCGCTGCCCGCATCCATGCGCATCCCGCGACCTTCACCAGGTCGTCGGTACACCGAGTGGGAGGCCTGCCAACACTACGTTTTCCGGTTCGTGGTCGCCACTCGAGAACTTTTCTGCCCCAACGGCTATCTGTTCTACGAGCTATGTGCCCCGCCCACTGCCACTTAAGTTTCGCGATTCTGCGGGCTATGTCGGTTACGACATAGCCCGCATAGGTCGGGTGTCGGTGGAGATATTATGTACTAAGTTGTATTTCAATGGTCCCTACAAACAACGTATTCATTATTTAGTAATGTGATTAATTTTTTGACTAAGCAATGACGATTAGCCGTTATTTTTGACTGGCAAACTTGGCTTATGTACTTGGCTATCGCGTTCAATTATTCCACCATTACTTTTTTTTCGCCCGCTTCCGCCTGCACCTTAATTTTCATTCGAAGGTGGCGGCCGGTGGGGTTCGCCCGTGAATTACTGGCGTGTCAATCAATAAACATGATAAGTGCGGCTGTGCCGTGCGCCGATATGCAAACAGGATTACACCGGGCACGAACTTTGAATCGATTTGTTATCGATATGGTCATTGTTGACCTGATTTTTTTTTAAGTAACTCTGTTATGTTTGTGAATGCTAGGAGTCGATATGCAAAATGGATTAACGCGGCATGAACTATCGATTTGATATCGATATGTTCAATTGTTGGACAGTTTAGAAGAAGCAAACAAACAGGAATACATAGAGCACGAACTAAAATAGATTTGTTATCGATATGGTCATATTTGGCTATCGTATATTTTAAAAAGAAAAACGAAGGACCATCTTAGGCATTTTTGGTCTCGGTGGATATCCGGTTTATTCATAAATTATCAATTTAATTTTCACACTGATTAGTCAATATTTGAATATAAACAAAATTCAGATTAGATGAGACAAAATATTTTAAAACCATAGACAACTTCACAATCATAAACTAATCGATCGTAGCGATTCGAGTCACGAAAATAACAAGCCTTCTTGCAGCTCAATGACTCATTCCAACAAAAACACGGACAACACAAATTATTCCCACTTCACAGTTTGATATTAGTTAATATTCATTAGTAGGGGGTGGCCAGATGCGATAGATAAGCGGGGTCTTATTAACGCAGTAGTAGTTCGAATAACGCCAGTATTTGTTTGATGTTAGTTAACAGAACGTTACAGTGTTACATTTTATATCAACATTTGCTTTATGAAAAAAAAAATGGCTGTATGTTGTTACTATTTGTGCCATAATTATACCTGGCTGTTAAAATCAAGTTACCTTCGCCTCATTTCCGCATTTAAAATCGATTCCATAAAACAAAAGTCCTGAAACAATTCAAAAATCGAACGTCTCAGGGTTACTCGCATAATTAATATACCGGTGTTTCAAGTTACTTTCGAGAGACTTTAGCTTTAATTTCCAAGGCAATAAAGATAGCTTTGTCTCGATACTTTCTTCATCAATCGACATTATTAAGTTTGTTATCGTATCGATACTTATCAGTACGGAAGCGGTCGCGTGCCCGGTCGCTCTATTAACGTTCTTAACAACTTTATTTTTCGGCAATTCGAATATGTTTCACAATATAAAATATAAATCGTTGAAATTACCTGAGAATTAGAATTGTAAATTTCTCGTGTCGTTAAGTGGTTTGTGTCGTGCCCTGTCTATCGACGAGAAAGCTCGTAATTGAAATTATTTCTAAGGACAGACGAGTGAATTATATGCAGTTGTTTTGTGAATGTCAAGACTCGAACAAAGAAATAAACTGAAATAATTTTATAGACGGTCTTTCAGCGATATTATCCAGTCCCGTTGCCCGAATAACGTAGGATTAGGTGGATGTTCGTTGATTTATTAACACGAGATTTATCGATAAACATTTCAGTCATAAAGTTAAAGAGAAAAAGCTGACAGGTGCTCCACAATAACCGACGCGACACAGCCGCAAACATTTTTATCATAGTCGTAAATATAACGAAACTGTAAGATTACCCTCACACGCGTAAACTTTTTAAACACATTGAAGGAATAATTCATTGCAAATATAAACTTTACGATTGTAAACATTGCTGTGTGTCTTATTATAAGTGTGGAAAGCATATTTTCGTGACGTATTCGATTTCCGAACACGCGAACGGTGTGTTGTCGCGAAACAAAAGCCGATAGCCGAACAACAGTAAAATCTATCGTGCATCGAAAAAGAGGTTCGTGACAGAAAAGTTTGCTAGTTCCCTTTCAATCGATGCCTTTTAGTTCGGCATGCCTTTTTACTACTTACACTCTAACCCAATTATTTATACCCATGCAACTTGAAATAGACGGAGCCATAGACAAACTTTTTTCGTCTTGAATTTTGATCGAACAAATCCGTTCGCCAACCGATGCCGTGGACTAGTCAGAAAAGTAATTGAACGAAGAAAAAGAAAGACTAATTCAAATTGGAATCTGAACCGCGAACATTCGAATATCGTTTGAAGCGTTCCGTTTTTGAATTCCTTCCCTCGTGAATTTCTTCCTCCTTTTGTTGCCATAGACTCGTTATCGACACGGAACTCTGTGCCAGATATTAGTCATATTTCGATTGTCTTTTTAGTCGATTTCGATTTTCGAAATCTGTTTTAGGTTCATCGTTTGCTCTTTGAACTGCGCTCGACATTCGGAGATTCGATTATTTCATTGCCATTCTTTGATGGATGTGTTTTTGTTTGCCATTTTCCGTTTGTTATTGAACGGGAGTGCTTTTGTTAAGTGGCTTTTATCGATTTATGTATCGAGCGATTAATCGTTTTTTTATTGGCGCTCTATTTGGGGTGAGATAAGATCGTTTATTGAAGTTTCGGCGGGTTAAGTAAATTGTCAATTTTAATTTTCGTGATCGAGTGTGTTGGTAAACGTCGAGTTATCACGATAGTTCGATTCGATTGATCAGCGGACATCGCGTGTCCACCATGTTTAATTTATAGTGCGGCAGGTGCGGTATTAAACATCTTGTGAAATAATTTTGTAGTCGATAAAAGATGTTTTCGTTTGAAGGTATTATGGCTGGACGTAAAATATTGTTATGCTCTTGTCATTTCTGACTCTTGAATTATTGTTTTTTAATCTCTGCTTGAATTAAATAAATATGGGTCAGTTATTGTATGCTAAGAATACATTGAACTATATAGAGATTAGGTAACAACTTCAAACGAACTCCAAAATTTCGGTAAAGACTTGAATTTTTTTTTTTTTTTATTAAAAATCTGAGTCCTCTATCTGCGACCTCTATCTTACCTGATGGGAAGCAAAGATGAGATCTAGGGTGGGGTAGGGAGTGTCCTGTTATAAGTAACTTATACGGAAGAAATATATAGAAAAGTCGTTTATATTATATTAAATATTATTCTTAAATGCAGTTGAAAAATAGCCGGAAATATAAACTTCTTCATACCTCTATACATAAATGTCTAAGTAAAAACAAGAAGGTGATTAGTGCAGATAAATCTGACTGCTGATCTAGCTATAAAACCAGGCGTAGACACAGAATTAGTACCAATTACAGCTCTACATACATACATGCTTGAATGAACTGGAAATGGCTACGTCATGGTGTAAAAAAAGTACAATCGCGAAGAAAATGTATTCAGATTTTTTCGAAGTTAAAGTGTAATTGTACAGATTTTTTCGAATAAAAAGTGTAAGTACTTACAGATTTTTTAAAGATCTAGGATTTAAAAAAAGCGTCTATAGTACTTTCATATAGAAATAAGATATGGTGAAAAAATTCCATACGAGCAGGACTTGAACCCGCGACCAGGTCTTTATACGACCTTGCTCTTCCAACTGAGCTATCGCATTTCAATCCTGCACATCGAAAATCTACTACTATACTACTATTAGTACTTTAGTACTAATTGCATCTGCGATGCTCAAAAATCCAAAAATAAAAAGCGTCTATGCTAATAATACTAACGGGATACATTCTGTCCATCTTGGATATGTTCTATTCCTAAGTCTTTGTCCCTTACGGATGGACATTAGAAAGGGAGGGAGAAAAAGTAGTTTTTTTTTTATTTTATGTGAGAATTTGGTACCTGTACCAAGCCCTGCTCTGAAGCCTCTCCTACATAGCCTGCGTCTAGATTTCTGATATTATTCGATAAGAAAATTTACCTTTTTATTTTTTGCAGTTACCTTTGTACATACATACATATTATCACGCTCTTTTCCCGTGGGGGTAGGCGAGACTAGCGATTCCCACCTGCTACGATCCTTACAGATCTCTTTTGCTTCCTCTACACCTATCACTCTCTTCATACATGCTCTCCGGTTATGAGTGTTCCTAATACCTTACCTTTGTGTATATTTAAAATCTTTTTTACAGGTAATCACCATTGCGGCTGACTGTACGTACCGTTGCACGCGATTCAGTATCACATTACCCAGTGAAGTGTACCAGTACGCTCGTTAATATTATTATGATCGATAGACTTTAGAACACTCGTCTTCTAGTCGAGTTTGCAATCTATGATCGAGATATGACGCTTAGACATGAACGGCACATCACTACTTTCATCCTTTTCACAGCATGAAAGTAGTTATGTGCCGTTCCCGAAATTTTCAAAGAAACTGCGGAAAATTTCTCGGACATATTGTCGAGAACGGAAAATTTTCCTAAATACCCGAGAAATTTTTAAGAATTTTCGGAAATTTTTAAGGGAAAGGTAGCCTTCGAGACTCACTACTCTTGGCTCTATCTACCCCGTAAGGGATAAAGACGTAATTCTATGTAAATTCCGGGTACAGGAAAAGTACTCGGCGGTACATCGCTACATTAAAAGCTATGTTTACTTAAAAGCATTGGGTTGCTTTTTTCAACCGACTTGATAAAAAGGTATTCAAGTCTAGTAGATGATCTATCTATTTTATACCATTCAATCAATAAAAAAAAACATTACATTTGTGTTAGAAAAACGTGTGAAAGGCACTGAGAAACCAATAAAATATAAATTTAATTAATTTATTTTTATAACAATAAGGGTTTTTGTTATTTTAGTTTCTTTTATAACAGGACAGCAACGAGCAAGCGGGTCACCTGATGGTAAGTGATCACCGCTGCCCATGGACAACTCCAACACCAGGTAAAGTACGTGGCAAGAAGTGTCTTTAATTCATTATAATTTTTCTAACAAGGCTTTTCAGGGCACTGTCAGTAGACACGGTTGTGCTAAGAAACGAAAACGTGTAATGTTTTTTGCTGTCGAAAAGTGTTTTCAAATTTCAATTAATCAAAAAACTCTATATGTCAATTGCATTAAAAAAATAGGAACTGACATAATAGTCCATTCACGTCGGCAAAATAATATAAAAACATATTGATTGATATATTAAATAAAAATAAAAAAAAACTTACTTAAACGTCTATTCACATATCAACATGTCGATAAAAGAACATAAAAAACACATTGATATATTTATATAACTGCTATTTACGCACTTGGGTGTAATAATGTGTAATTTATGTGCTATTTCTGGCTTTAAGTGTGATAGGATATAATTACTAACTAAAAAAACTAACAGGATAAAAAATGTCAAAGAAACTGGTGGATTAACAAGGTATTATAACTACAAACTTGCTAAGTAGGTTAACTGATAATTTTGTAATAGACTTGAGATGGTTTTTCAATTATGGACTAATATTTTACACCTTTAGATTATGATATACTTAGTAAAGATATGGGACTTAGCTCTAGTTTTATTAATTACTAGCTGGCGCCCGCGGCTTCGCTTGCGTTAATCCTTTCTTAGCGGATGCCTACGTCATAACATCTATGTACCTGCATGCCAAATTTCAGCCAGATCCGTCCAGTGGTTTGGGCTGTGCGTTGATAGATCATTGTGTCAGTCAGTCACCTTTATATAGATTAGATATTGCCCGCGTCTTCGCCCGCGTGAAATTCCCACGGGAACGGTGCTTTTTCCCATCATGAAAGGTTTCCTACGTCCTTCTCAGTACTTCGAACTATGTGTACCTATGCGTAATTTCAGGAATATGGGTTCAGTAGATAGAGCGTGAAGAGGTAACAAACTCACTTTCACATTTATAATATTAGTTAGGATAAGTATCATATCCGGATTTAGCAAGCAATTAGCAAAAGAAGGAGACGAAGAATGAGATGGTCAGATTGAAAAGAGCGTGCTAAATCTCGTATGTTGTAAAGTGACGTCTTTGGAGAAAATGCAGCAGTGGAGTTTGTTGCGCCGCCACTTCTCCACTTGCGCTTTGGAGGCGGTGGTATATAGCTTTAAGTAATTTTATGACGTCAACTAACTAAAACAAGAATATGACGATTTGAAAGTGCTATTTTTAGCCTAAATAAAATCATTTTCATTCATTTCAATTACATCTTAAAATAGTTCAAAGCATACTTCTTTCATGACTTCCGATAGAGACATCAGTAATTCAATTTAACATATCGAAGACATATGACACGATATATTTCCCTTCGAACTCGCGTAGGGGAAGAAAACGAAATATGACATTTGGTTTGTCCCCTCGTAGGGTGAGCATGAGTCGAGACATCTAGGGACATTTCATGAATTTAAAATTAAGTTGTTTTTTTCGGGTTATTCCCAAAGTACTCCATTCTTTTGTTCTAAAAAGATAAGAATCTCATACATGTGTTCCCAAGTTACTCCACGAAATTATTATTATTTAAAAATACTTATTATTTTGTTCCCATTCTACTCCATAGGTATTTTTATTTATTCTCAATGTACTCCGCAGATTTTTTGATATCAATTCTCAATCTACTCCATCTAATTAATTATAGAATATTTCACTATGTACAGTCAGTCACAAAATTGTTCAAACAATATCGTGATGATAAAAGTTCTGAATAAGATTCTAAATTAAGGAGAAAAAGTTGACAGCAAGTTTGAATTGAAAATGTATCTTACATTTTAGCTTGTTAAAATGGATATACAACGAACGTGAGTCGCAACCTAGCCGCTAAGACGGAAATTCAATGTTTTTTTAAAGTAAATAATTTCAGTTTTTTCAAAAATATAATTTTATCAGTTACTTTTTGAGTTTCTCTCAAGCCGAATTCCTACATTTACATAATAATCATGAATCTCTTTGATGGAAAATATGTAAAAAAGCTTATTTATGAATATGTTTTTGATTGTTAATTTTTGAATATGTTTAATTGTTGAATTATAGGGAACTAGATTTCGCCCGCGGCTTCGCCCGCGTGAATTTCCCAATTTTTATTTAAAATTGTATTTATACATAAAAATATTATAAGCTTTTGAGCCTGACTGTACTTTACGTCAGCTACACTTTTTATTCTAATTAATGTTTTTTTATATCAAAATCACGTGGAGTACTTTGAGAACATTTTAATATTACCGCGGAGTAGAATGAAACTTAAATTTAAATATTATTTTTTTCATGGAGTAGTTTGGAAACATTTTTTGGAGTACTTTGGGAATAACCCTTTTTTTCCCGCCGTTACGTTATAAGTATAGTATTATTTTATCTTCCAGGTAGAGTTAGTAGACATGGTGTTTTATAAGACAACTAGCTTTCGCCCGCGTGAATTTCCCACGGGAACAGTGCTTTTTACCTGGATGAAAGGTACCCTATGTCCTTCTCCGTACTTCTAGCTATGTGATTGGTTCAGTAGATAAAGTGTGAAGAGGTAACAAACAAATCAACAAACAAACAAACTCCCTTTGCATTTATAATATTAGTTAGGATTAGGTATTACAAAAATATGTTTACAAATCCATTCCATTTTTTATTTTTTTATGTACTTATGCTTTCTTCCCGCACAAATGTCTTATTTAGAGTAGAGTATCAATACGAGGCTTTGTCCACTCTGTAAGGTATAAAGATGTGTAGATAGAAGTCTAAGGGAGGAAATTATTTAGGCCGTTTACAGAGTTTTTGATTAAAAATTCATTACAACATTTGTTACAAACCTGAAGTTAAAATAGTCCAATAACAATGTTATTCAGCATTAAATTACGTTTAGATCGTTCGAAAGATTGATGTGTGAATAATGTCATGCAATATAATGTCTATAATCCATAATTTGTATTATTATTTCTTGTATTTCACAAAAAAATGTAATAGATGACACCTTAGCACCGGCTTTCAGTTTATTCCAGTCACTGTCAGAGTTATAATCAATTATTATAATTATCACACCTCACCTACACCTGCTTTTATCCGTATAATAATCGCATTAATGCTAAAACTAGTATTTATTGGTATTTTTATATGGCAACACTGTAATACTGTATTTTGTGAGGTGTTAATTTGATGTCATAAAACGTACGTAGTTCTTATTTAGCATAATAATATATGTGGTAAATTGCCACATACTAGTTATTTTATTAGGTTTAGTGTCGTTTATTTACGAGTATGTGTATGTAATTTATTTTGCCGATATGTTATCATATATATTTATAACCTTGATTGTTGTTCTTGCTACTAACTTTGCTACTCTGTCCATTTCTAAATTTCATTACTTTAATAAATAACTCACATTTGGTAGTAGAAAAGTAGCAGCACAATAAAAAAATAACGTACTTAATAAAATTAAATAAATGCTAAAAAGTAACCTTTTTACAAAATCATACCATCAAAAGTAAAAAGAAAAATGCAGTTTGAATATAGAATGCTAAAAAACTGACGTTTTAAACAGAAGAATGCCATCAAATAAAAAAGAAAAATGCAATTTCAATAAAGAATGCTACAAAAACTACGCTTTTGGTAGTTTTATGTCCCAAATGCACCTATCAACATAGCCATGCGTCTTTCCCCACACGGGACTGTATTTTGGGACATCGGGATCGTTCGGGACGTCTATAGGAATGACTTATTGATAGTCGCACATATTCCCATACTCCATTGCTTTTTATGCTCCCGGTTAAGGTGTTTGAACTTTTATGAAGTAGTCTTCAGTCGTTTGTTTTTGAACTGTATGTGTAAAGTCGCTTGATGGCGGTTTTTAAGTCATGACATGAAAAATCTGACACCAGGATAATTTATATAGGTGATACTATTAAAAACTATTGAGACGTGATTATCACTGGAAGGAAAATCAACACTTAGACACTTGAAATGTTAAGAAACTGTGTGAGAGGTAAACTTAAAAAGGTAAAAAACTAGTTATTATCTTTTGCACTAACAAAAGAAGAAAATGTTTTATATTTTTAATTTTTTGCAATATCAAAGTTAGAAGTGTGGAACTGTGAGTAAGGCCCATTAGTTGCGGAGTAAGGCCCGTGTTATTTTGAATCTGTTACGATTGCGATGTATGAACGATTTATTTGATGCGTCATTATTTGATAGGACAAATTTATGGTGCTATTTCTGTATGTGACCCGTTGAAAAAAGGGGGTGATAGATTTGACGTGTCTTTGGCTGTGCCACCGTATCTTATTGTCTGGACTTGATAATAAATCTATATGCAATAGAATTTGTCAAATACTTTGTAGTTCAAAATATTGAGTAACATAATAGCCTAGAAAAGAATTAGAAAAAATAAAATGTCATGCTTATTTTTTTTTCTAACTTTATTGCCTTCTTTTTGAATGTCCCTTCGCAAAATGTCCCTATCGCAAAAAGGCCTAGATTCACCATCAGTCAATATTGAAGATATAAATTTAAAAGAAAATAGAAAAAAGGAACTTATATGCTACTAGCTTTCGCCCGTGGCTTCGCCCGCGTGAATTCCCCACGGGAACAGTGCTTTTTCCCGGGATGAAAGGTACCCTATGTCCGTCTCCGTACTTCCAGCTATGTGTATGCGAAATTTCAGGAAGATTGGTTCAGTAGATAAAGCGTGAAGAGGCAACAAACAAAAAAACCAACAAACAAACTCACTTTCGCATTTATTATATTAGTTAGGATACTTAGGATTAGGATTGGATCTATGTATACTTAGTCGATATTTTAGTAGGTACTCAAATAATTCAGAATCACATTTATTTCACTATTTTAATTTCTCTTTTTGACATCCTTCTTCTTCTTCGTCCATCCCTTCTCCAATTTTTTTTGTTGTCGGGTCTCCTCTTTTAACTTCATTAATCATAGAAACTCTAAAACGATGTGAATTGATAAGAAATCATAATTTCCTTACCCTTTTTCTTATTTAATCCTATAAGTCTACATCCCACATTGTAATACATAACCTAATATCCCAATAAACATACATACAGGTGCCTAAAACGGTCACGCTCCATACATATATATCATGCTGTCACATATATAATGATGTAATAACACTAGGATATGCCAATGCATCCGATCGTCTTGATACGAAGCCAACAGCTAAATGTCATAGCATATCATACCGGGCTATATTCAATTCTAACTCATTTATCATCCACCCTTGTGATAGATAGATGGATATAGTTTTTTTTTATTAAATATGGGTTTGCTCTTGACCACAATCTTGCCCGAGGACAGAGATGAGGGCTACGGTGTAGCGAGCTTACCCAGAAGCAGCCTATTCACTCTGGGTTTGAAGAGAGTTCTGGTTTTGATTTTCATTCAAATATTATGATAAGGGAGATATTAGGAGCACCCATAATCGGAGAGCATGTATAAAGAGAGTGATGAGTGTAGAGGAAGCGAGAGAAATCTATAAGGATCGTAGCAAGTGGAAATTGCTAGTCTCTGCCTACCCCCACGGGAAAAAGGCGTGATAATATGTATGTATGTGTTAAGACCTCTGTGGCCTAACGGTCATCAACGCTGGACTGTAACACCAGAGGTCCTGGGTTCAATCCCCGGTTTCAGATTGGCCTGGGTCTTGGATGTTTATCTATATATGTATTTGTTATTAAAATAGTATCGTTGAGTTAGTATCCCATAACACAAGACTCGAACTTATTTTGGGGCTAACTCAATTTGTGTGATTTGTCCGTATGTAGGTACATATTTATTACCTATGTTTACGATTCGTGTCGTATAGAGAGGTCAAATAGATGGCAGAAGACAGGCATACATGGAAATTACACCACCGACAAAAACAAAGTTCTTAAATTTATTGATTGATTGATTGATTGACGATTTTCTATTTATGTGGGATCAGAAAAGTATTTATTACCTTTCCATTTTGTTCTATTCCTTATTATAGTAGTGTTCTTGCCTCTGAACCACGGAGTACTGGGTTCAATCCTCGGTCAGGCCAAGATTTAAAATGATAGAAATTACCTATTAATCCTTTAACGACCAAGAGATCACATGAGGTATTGCGGCTAATAAAACAATTAAAATTAATGAAGGAAAATTGGCATTTCGCTGTAAGTACCTACTTATTTTTAAACAAATTCTTAGCAATGTTACATTGAATGTTATGCACATCTATTGATCCAAAGACTCGACTATCTAAATATGTTTACACATAAGATTTGGTTATTTTTAGCATGTTTTTTTGTAAATGTTAGATACTTGTTGAAGTTGTTGATGTGCCTAAAAATATATAAAAAAATTGTTATCTCAAACGCCATGATTAAAGCAATAATTAGCTTGGTAAGTTGCTCTGAACTTAACTTTTTGGGTCTTTAGATTTATTTGAACCCCTTCAAAGTACGACAATCACTTCACTTAAATCACCAAAAATCATTAGGAAAATAACCAAAACTATGACGTCACTGATGGATCAATATTTTCACATGCATCGCGAGTTTTGTTTATAAATACATCAATCACGTTTTGCTATAAGTCGCTTATAGAAATCACTGGCTACACGTAGTACATTGCGTACTTTTGTCTTGTGTCAGTAAGTAACTCGCTATAAAACTACGCAATGTAAAGCATTACCCTACACGTGACGGTCTCCATTCATTCAGGTAACTGTACACCTTTAATTGATCAGGGCAGTCGATGCAGGCAATTGTTTACTTTGAGTATTGACTGAGACACGGCTTAAGGCAGAAGAGGTAGCGAGTACAGATATGAACTAATTAAAAACAAAAATTATTATCAAAGCGAGCCACTTTGCTCGTTGGTGCCGTTTAATATCAGTTTGAAAACCGAATCAAATAAACAATAATCGAATTGTTTGTTTCTTATCTAGTACCTACGTAATCTATTACTTTGATGAAAACCTCCTGAAAATATGTAAATACTATATAGTTTCGAGGTTATTTCGTTCGAGTTTTATTTCTTACCCAATGTAAAACTAACGAAGTCTGCAGATAAGCCCAAAACATCCAGCAAATCTAACCGAAAAGTGGTTCTCTTTCTTGTTTTGTTCTTAACGTACCTATCAATAATAAACTTCACTTCTTTCCCTAATAGATAAAAAAATATCACTACGTACAACTTGTTCAAATAACACTGCCCGAATCTTATCCCTTGGACTACACGAGCCTATTTCCGCGAACTCAAACAACTTTGCGCTCTAATTATAACAGCCATAAGATGCATATTGGCTCACAGAAGCCCGTGAGAAACATCCTATAAACGATACTTGAAATAGGACGCGTAATTTATGTTTATATATCAGAATTTTACGAAGAATTAACGTGTTATTGATAACGATAAACGTGTTTGTCAAAACCTAGGTACTGTCACGTGATGATATTTAAAAATATTTTTACCCATGACGCTAAAAGAGGGGTGTTATAACGATAAATGGCGGGGAACCTGGCCAAAAAGAACGATGGTAGGTGGAGTAAGGCTGTATCAGAGTGGTACCCCAAAAATGGGAGAAGAAGCTTAGGACACCCGGCAGTTAGGGTCGACGATGTAAAGAATGTTGTTGGCAAGAATTGGATTACGATTGCCTAGGATAGGGAAGGTTGGTGTAGACAAAAGGAGGCTTATACCCAGCAATGGGTCATGAAAAGCTGATGACACCGATACAGAATCACGTCTTTATCCACTACGGGTAGACATAGTCAAGAGTCTGATTAGGTACTATGTTTCGGATTTTCTAAAATTCTAGAACAGATTAATTTAGTGGAAAAACTAGTTTTGAATTAATTTACAAAGTTTTCTTTAATTGACATGCTTCCTTTTTATTATGACAAGTATTTGTGAATCTAATTTGAAATAGAACTAATCTTATTATATTATTATATTTGCACACCTTACCAAGGTAGAATGTAATTAGACACCTAATTTTTAAGACCTTTGTACATACATTTTATTGCAAATAAAGAAATTTTGAATTTTTACAAAAAAGCAAAATGTCAAAATCGGCCGGAAACATTTTTGTTTATTTACATAAATATTTTGTCTAAAATCAATATCCCCATTCACAAAATACCGACTTTTAGCACCAAAAAACTAACAAAGTGCTAAAACCAACAACACAATGTTAGTTCACGGTTCACGATCACTCGATTTTAAAACCATCAAAGAGAGCATGTGGCAAAATCGCTGCCATCAATGACTGAAAAAAAGAAAAACCGTCGTCCATCTCCTTCTGACGTATAACGCTGTCTCTTTCCCGCCGCACATGTGTTTCCCGCCTGTGATCAATGGATATTGTTTTTTTTTTCAATAGTTTTTTTAATCGAGTCGGCATATGAGTACTGAGAATCGACTGTTATCGTTTGCTTTATGATCGAATAGGTTTCTTATGAATTCAATCTTGTCTTTGCGATTAAGATAAATAGTAAACATGCGTACTGTACATCTAAGCTTAAATAAATAGATTATTATTTATGTATATCTTCCGTGAAAATTCTGATGCAAGTTTTTTATTATAAAAAAGTATAACAAAATAAACGCGTTGTGAATTAAACAAATTATAGTAAACGGTTAGGTAGGACATAAGAATTACGTCTATTAATTAAGATAGATTTATCAATACACTAGCTGTCGCCCGCGGCTTCGCCCCCGTAAGTTTCGCTTAGATGAAAAATCTCTCTTGGAGCTTTTCATCAGATGTTCCAGATCTTCAATTTTTATACGTCAGCAGAAAATGCTCATCAGGTTGAACGACTTTTAATAAGGCGCCATTTCCATATATGTTATAGTGTAGCTGGTCTCTTGCAGTTCTTCATCAGATGTTCCAGATCTTCAATATTTATACGTCTTCAAAAAATGCTCATCAGGTTGAAGACTTTTGTTAAGGCACCATTTCCATATTTCTTATAGTTTAGCTGTTAAGGTTCTTCATCAGGTGTTCCAGTTTTCAAAATAAATTATAGCCTATGTTGCGCAGGCTTAATAGCTATACAACAAAAAAAAGTTTTATTCAAATCCGTCCAGTAGTATTTGCGTGAAACGCGTACATACATACATACAGACAGACAGACAAGAAATTCCAAAAAATTTTTTTTGCATTCTATTATTCTTTTTAAGTGTCTCTCTATCCATTTCAGTCAAAAATACTAAATTTACAGACAAAATATTTTTACTGTTTTATTATATGTATAGATATAATAAAACTGTAACTGGTCTGGTCTTGGCACAAAGTACTTTTTATCCCAAAATGTTCAATGGAGTGGAGCCCCGGGGTGCAGCTAGTATGACTTTAAACTATTCAAATCCGAGGTGGCATTTTTGACTAATTTTATTTAATTTTTATGATTATTTTTTATATTGACAAAACTTAAAGTGAACTTTCGCCCGCGGCTTCGCCCGGCTGAATTTCCCACGGGAACAGTGCTTTTTCCCGGGGTGAAAGGTACCCTATGTCCTTCTCCGTACTTCTAACTATGTGTATGCGAAGTTTCAGGAAGATTGATTTAATAGAATAAAGCGTGAAGAGGTAACAAACAAACTCACTTTCGCATTTATTATATTTGTTTGGATATATACTTTTTACAAAAATGGATGTACCTATTCAATCACAAGTTGAGTTGTAATATAACAGATACGGTTCTATCATTATCTGCATAAAAGGTATTGATGTATACTAAACTATATCTCAGTTCAATAACATACAATCTTAATCTTTGTAACGCTACACTGGCAAATCATTAAGGTATGTTCACACTTCGATTTTATTGAACCAACGTCCTGTCTCCGCTTACAAGAGATTAGAGCGGAGTATTGGTCATTTTGTGTAGGTACAGGGTGTTGCAATTAGTGATTTGTCTTAATTTTTTTTTCCTAGCTATTTGTGTCCTACTGCTGGACAAAAGCCTCCCCTAACTTATCTCCCACGTATCCCACGTATCTCTATATTTAGTATTTTCCTTCCATTAAAATCGATGGATTCTCTGTCAAACGCTCTCAAGTCTTGATATGCCCACTAATAAAAAATATGAATAAATTAGTTCGGTCAAGCGTGAGTCGGAACTCACACTACATACGTAGGGTTCCGTACAATCAAACAATATAGTTCTAATACATATACATATCCTAACTAATATTATAAATGCAAAAGTGCGTTTATTACCTCTTTAAGCTTTATCTATTGAACCAATCTTCCTGAAATTTCGTATATTTACATAGTTAGAAGTACCGAGAAGGATATACTCATAGGGTAGTACCTTTCATCCCGGGAGAAAGCACTGTTCCCGTGGATAATTCACACGAGCGAAGTACTAAAATAACTAACTAATTAGTACTTAATAAAATTATTAAAATTCTTATTATAAATACAATGTTTGCATGTGTGGGAATGAGTACGTTTGTTTGTTTTGTCTCGCCTGGACCACAGCGATATTTGATGTAATTTGGTACACGTACATAGTAAAGCTTGGATTAGCATATAGGCTTTTGGCACTTTTTATCATGAAATTCCCCCGGGATTGAAGCCAAAGGAAGCAGCTAGTATTTATATGTGAAAGTAAAGTATTTTAAAGGGTTTTGATGAAATAGAATTGCGGACACTAATAACTGAAGTTTTTACTTAAGTAGTTACTTAAGTAAAATTTACTGTAATTTTTTTCCAATAAAAAAAAATAGTTATGTGTGGTATGAGTTTATATAAAACATACACACACATGCATGAACAATATCTTTTTATCTAGAGCCAAAAATATTATAAATGTAAATAATCTCCTTTTCATTTCACAATATTCAATGAATTTGACTTAATCAACTTAAAAAGAAAAATGTCAGTCTATTTCAATTTTTCATTATCATCAAAAGAATTCCTCTGAATTTCAAAGATTAATTTTTAAAACTAATTTTTCAACTCTAAATAATTCGAACAACCTGTATATAGGATTTTTGATATCAATGGGAGCACCCTGCGCCGGCGAGTCTCACGATTAATCTGCCAACCGTACCTACGCATGTTGCATTGTTTTGCTGACCATACAATGAATGAGTGATAAAAATTGTTGACTGATCAGTAACGCTTTGAGATGATCAAAACAATGTTGATGACGAATTATGTCAAGTCTAGAATTTATCAGTGCTACAACGTAGTAGGTTCTTGATTATATCATAGAGTTAATAAAAGACATTTCATTTATTTTTAACTTTATGCATTATAGCTTTTATATATATGCTTTGGAAATCCCTTTCCCGTGGATCGATATTGGGATAAATAATCGACGTAGTCCACAGAGCACTATTCCGAATAGCACAAACGCGAACAGCACAAGGCCTAGGCCACGAACAGCACATTTCAAAATTTTTGGCACGTGCTGTTCGTGGATTCAAATTTTTGTTTTATAAAATACGTTTTTATTTTATAAGTACGTTTCTTAGAGCACTAATAAATAATCCACGGAAGCAAAACCAAAGTAAATAAAATCTATTAAAAAATAAATAAATTATAAAGTTATTTATTCCAGGAACCGAGTCCCATATCTAATAAATATGTGTGTACTTAGTTAACTTAAAGATACGGTGACTATAAAAAATCTCTCTCTCTCTCAGCCTAAAGACGTCCACTGCTGGACAAATGCCTCCCCCAAGGATTTTTTTTTGATTTTTTTTTATATATTTTTTTTTATTTTTATGAAAAATCTACTCAAGTCAAAATGATTGATTGAAATTAGGCCTCCACAGGCACTTTTCATGTTCAGAATCTCAAAGCTACAAACTACTAGCTTTCCCGGCTAAGTGTTCTAATCACAAAGCTAATTACAGGAACTCTATAGTTCTAATCATTGCACAATCTGATAAGGCGTTTAGGAGTTACATTGGAATAAAGAATCATATAACTCTAAAACTTTACACTCCTTCTTGGGCAATGTGTAAAAATACGTCACCATGGAATCGAACCCCTACTATGCCAGACATCACTTGCAATGTGTGAAGATAATCAAACATATTAATGACCATTATTGCTATACCATGTGTCGTCATTGTGTCTTTAAAACTGAATTTTATTGAGCCGGGAATCGAACTTCGAAATACATACCCAAATTTGGACATATCATAAACAGGACTAGTTTAAATTCAAATTCAAATTCAAATTTCTTTATTTGCATACAATGTAGGTAAGTTACAAAAGTGTTGTTAACAAGATAATATTGTGCCCAATACATTTTACCTTGGTAAGGTGTGCAAATTTACATAATATACCTAGTCATAATTTTATAAACTCTTAACTATGCCAAAAGTAAAAAATAAATAATCAATTTTTAATTAGTAGGTACTCAATTAACAAAAATATAGTCAATAATAAATAAGTCAAAGATAGTAATTAAAGGGAAAAAATGTCAAAATACAATTTGTCAAATATATCTACATTCAATATTAATTCAATTTATCGATTTGATATTTAACAAACAATTTTATCATTTAAGAATTCGTCAATGGAATAATCATTTTTCTATTAAAATTTTTTGAAGGTATGATTTAAATTTTTTTATACTCATTTCTTTTAAATTATCAGGTAGTTTATTGTACAGTTTTGGTCCCAATACGTATATAGTCCTGCTATACAATACAAGATTAGAATTATTTTGTGGATATATTTGGACTTTGTTTCGTGTCGCTCTTGGTCTTTTATTAACGATTTGCTTAAAGTTATTTATATTTTTCTTTACATACATGCAAGCTTCAAAAATATACATGGAATATAGTGTCAATATGCCTAAGACGCATTGTAGATGTTTGTATACATTATTTATCTATTTATTAATGTAATTTTAGCTCACTGCACGCCTTGGGTTGAGTTCCTAATTATAAAGAAAAAATAATTTTAACCCAATACCCCAGAGTAGTAAACCAGTGTCCAGAATATGTTTTATAATGTAAAAAAATTAAAATATACTTGTTTATGAATTAATTAAATAAACAATTAATTCGTTTTTGTATGTCTTTTAATCTAAGTGCGATATTTATTATTATTTATTTATTTGAAAAAAACTGCGCCCCTGAGCGTGGGTGGCTCCCGTAGAAATTTCGGGATTACAAGTACCCTATGTGCTATTTCCGGTATTTATCTGCCAGTGTCCTAAATTTCATCGAAATCCGTCTAGTACATTTTGTGTGATTGAGAAACAAACATACACAAACATCCAAATTTCGCATTGCATGACGCAGTTGTACCACGATACTCAGATGTTTTACATCTGTAGGGCGTCCCGTACGGCCAACTTTAAAAAATATTGCCTAATTTTCAAAATAATGAAGAAGGTAAATCTAAAAATGATCCTCCGGTAGCTTGAAAAATTCTGACACCAATACTGGACACTATAATTAAGTACGGTTTTAATTTATCTTTTATTGATTTCATTCAATCATTTATTTTTATACTAATACCTAATTGTTCATTGTACACAAATGGCGAGTTCACACTTTTAAAAAAAGACTAAATTATTCATAAACACATACAATAGTAATGTCAATACTACAAACATTTTTAATAAATTTTAGAAAGTGTGGCTTTTATAATGAGTTATATATAACATTGTGGATGGTACAATCGAGAAAAAAAGTCATCCCTATTTTAAGTGAAGACAGAACGCTGATAAAAATAGTGAAAAAATAACCTTTTACGTCTTTCATTTTAATTTTAAAATCCAAAATAATTAATCTTAAAGATTTTTAGTCATATTTTAGAACTTATCTATTAATTTCCATAAAAAAGTTCTACCTAGTTTACAATGTCATAACAATCTCACGGACAAAGTAGTGCTATTTTTACTGCATTTTACATACAATAGCATCTTCTGCCACAATTAGTCGATTCTCTTTAATCGATATCATTCGATCAATCAGTATTTTGCATTTCGAATGCAGGGTAAATATGTCAAAAATTAGGCACTGTTAAGTATATTTTTATATTTTATGTCGAACCAACAATATTTAAAATCGCTAAATGTTTTATATTGTATTAAAAAAACAATAGGAAGTTTTATTATAATATGAAAATATAATAAAGGCAGTAAATAAATCAGTTTAATACGAAAAATGATTTAACAATTTATCGAGTTTATAATTTATCGATTAAGAGTGATTTAATGTCATAAATGGTTTTTGTTTTTTTTTTTCTAATTAGAAGTTTATGAAGTAAGTACCTACCTTGTAAAGTTTTCGGTATAATTTATTATTTTTATTATAAATCCACCTAGGAAATTATATATCTAGACATAAAAAGGAAACTGAACAGAAAACGTCTAGTTCTCTTAAAACATGACTCGTGTTTAGGAAGTTACTAATTAGTGAAATGTTTAGTTGCGAACTCATTAAAGGTCAAGAACCTCTCGTGGCGCCATCTGTATGGTGGCTGCGGAACTTCTGGATTCTGAGGGAGTACTTAACAATAATCTTATTCAAAGTAACTTCCGCATTTGTTTTTTAAAATTTTAATACACATCAATATAGATGGTTTTTTTTCAACAAAAGAAAATACCATAAAGAAGTATTTAAATTAATAATACTATTAATTCTAGCTTATTTAGCTATAATAAATAAATAAATAATAAACATAATTATGTTGTTTATTATGTTTAGTCAGACTGAGCCAGTTATTGAATATTAATAATTAAATTTCATGTTTTTAAAAAGACTGCAAATACATATTTTAAAATATTTTTTGTAAATTATTCTCATATATTTTTTAAGAAAACTGATAACTACAAGGAACATAAAGAAACTATCGCAATAGACAGCAAACTATTTCGATTTTTTGTATTGATTAAAATGATAAACATTTTACTTCCCATTATGCTCGGTAGGTATTTATAACTTATTGTAACAATATTACACATTAAAATTTACTATACTCTTCGTTATTTTTGTTCCCCGACAATTTTAATTTTTTGACTAATTTACCTATGTAATTTTTTTAACTCATTATAATTAACGAATCTACTTAACAAACATTGTAAAATAACAACCACAGCATATTATAACTCGCGAAATCAGAAATATATCAAACGTATAGCAATATTTTACATACAATTTGTTCTCTCAGAAACGATGCTTGGCATTTCAAAAATGCACGTCGGGATTAGGGTAAACGCTCCTCTAATTGGCACTGATCTATCACATGGAACGAACGCTCGAACGGGGCAAATCAATCGTGCCCGCACAAGATTCCGACGCAACTTCTCGGCCGATTCGCCGTTATTAATCGACTGATTGAATTCTGATTTTTAAAAAAAGGTTTGTTTTACTCTATCAATATTTTTTGTTAGCTTTAATTAGGTATATTTCAAGATAATTTTTACCAGTTATCATACTGATTTTTATATTTTTGATGTATATTTGTAAATTATTTAATGTAGTTTATTACTACAATTACTTAGTTGTATTACATGTTTTAGTGATGCGAATACATTAATTAGTAAAGTAATCCATTATATTTTCATGAAAAATAGATAATGATACAGACTGTATTAAGTTATTCTTTAAATATTTTAAAAAGTCAAATCATATTTTTTGTGGTGTAACTTAAATAAAAACCATATTTTTCTTGGATCAAAAACATATTTAAAATTAGTTATCATTTGTTATACAAAATATTTAAGTGGGAAAATCTAATGAGAATTATTATTTCTTTTAACATCACTTCTTTTTATTTCTAACAAGATTTGTATTAGAATGAAATCACTATTTTATCAGAAAATGTTCCAATTATTTTCTAATACGATATCACTATTTTTAAAAAAGCCACACTTTCTTTTCCTAAAAAAAGCCCTACTACACAAGACAACACAAAATCACTTACGTTTGTTTTCAGAGTACGGCTGTACAAAAACACATTTTTTTATTAGATGTCCACATAGGTAACTTTTCAAGTCAGATCACTAAAACCTCATAAAGTCCTCGGAATAGTCGTTCGTAATTCACTCACAAAGTCTCAAAGTAACATAAACGTTACAAAATCATAAAATCGTACACAGTCAGCTACGCCCAAAAATAATCGAGTCCACGCGAAAACAAAACAAAAACATGACACAAAGTACACAAAACAAGTTCACATAAATAATTTGATTAATTCGGTTAATTAAAAAAAATGGTGCACATTTATTGAGAGTTCACTATTCACAATCGATTATCGGATGAGCGGTTCCGATGCGATTAGTAATTATTACGTAAGGTGATCGTTGACGGAGCGCGGCGTGATCACGGGCGCGCGTCGAAGCCGCGACTCACGACTGCAGTGCGATCCTTCGGACGAAACCCCACCAACTCGACGCGCATCTGAGTCTCACTCCTTGGCGCGGCCCCGCCCAGTGGGACGCTACTCGGTAGCTAAGATGACCGTTTCCCTCCTCTTCACACGTGAAAAAACTACGCTGTCTGTCCCTCTCCCTCTCGGCGACAGTGGGGCGCGCCAATAGGATCGGTTCGGATCGAGTCGAGACGATGAATCGAGATGTGTACTTAGGTATCACTGCACAAGTCCTTTTGTTGTAGTCGATAATAGGATGCGCTTTTTTTGCGGCGCGATCGGCGCTTCTTGGACCGGCCAGCGCATTGTTGGCACGTATTTGTTTACATTTACACAGACACTTGTACTATTCACAACAAACACGCGTCTTTTATTGCTGTGGCTTGTCAAAACAAAACAAAAAAAAATGCACAAAATTTTCTTAATTTTTTTTCTAGAATCATTCAGAATAGGCAGTGGCGGCTGTTACTTCGATACACATTTTTTAGTTTCCCTGATCTTAAATGCATTTGCAACAAAAGTATTATTTTGAAAGGTTAAAAATGCAACAAGAAAACAGCCTTGGAGATGATCGAAAATGCAGTACTTACAATAGTAAAGGGCAAGACTTAGGGTGATCGTCTCCTCGGCAGGGGTGGCTGAACTCGGTAGGGCGAAAATGTAGGTCAGTTTTTGTTTCCCGCCAACGAAATTCGGTTACTGGGTTCGTCCGCGTCAACTTCTGAATAGTGTCCATTATTGGGGCTCTTACCTTATTTTTAATAAAAGGTAAATTTTAATTGTGTTGTTTTTTTTTTTAAGGGAAAATTTTTGAAGAATAAAACTAATACTTTTAAAATATATTTATTGCACTTAATTGTTTAAAATATGCATAAAAAATAATTCTTAGTTATTTGAAGGAATAATAATTATTTCGTATGTATATCGTATGTATGTATATGAGGTCAATAATTATTTTATAAAATGTAATTATTAAAACATCATCATTTTCTGAAATATTATAAACAATATTAATTTCATAATAATATGTAGGTAAAATACGACTAAATAATGTAACTAATTAAATCAATTTCACTTACAAGGGATTCTTATTCGTCATCTAAAAATTAAACTGTGTTACCCCCAAAACAAACTAAAAATATAACAAATGAAGATAAAAATAACACAAACCCATTTATATACCATTTATTATCAGTACATTTGTTTCTCTCTCTCAGCCCAAAAACGTCCACTGCTGGACAAAGGCCTCCCCTAAGGATTTTATCCATAGGGGGTTTTGCCGTAATCGCCACGCTTGGCAGGCGGGTTGGCGATCGCAGTGTGATGGCATAGTACGCGGAAAGATGCTGCTGCCCATCCTCCGGTGTTTTAAATCCCTTAGTCGACTCTTACGACACCCACGGGAAGAGATGGGTTGGTGCTATTCTAGGGCCACACCACAGGCCATTTGTTTATTTCAATACAATAATTTGTAACAGTAAGGTGAGTCCTTTTGGTAAGATGTGAAAATTACAGTTGGACACCGCTCGCCAATAGATGGCGCCACGGGTAGGCTTTCAAATTTTCACGCGATTTTCTCCAAGGAAATACTGAAGGTTCAACTTTTATTGTAATTATATGTATTCGGGTTCGTATCTAAGTCGAATATTAAGCTGTTTTGTAAAAATTTAAAGTAGATTAAGATAAAAACAAGTTAAAAATTGAAAGACAAGTTAAAAATGTCCTCCAATGATTTCTGTCCTGTTATCATCCTGATATTATAGAAATATGTAGTCTTCTAATTAGTAATTATGTTATCAGTAATAAATACATTTAGTATACTTAACATGTAATGCATTCACGTTTTTGGTTGGCGATCTAGTTTAGTACCTAGGTATATTATGTTGAAATTGTTATGAAATTGTATGTGATTGTTAACTGTTGTGTTTACTTAATAATAAAAAAAAAAAAAATAAATAAATAAAAAATAAAAAATAAAACAGATAATCTAAGCATAAAGTTAGAAAAAGAACATAAATCTATATGTTCTTTTTCTTTGTCTATGAATCTAAGATCCTAGAGTTGTTTCTTAGTAAAATCCAATCAGTCGTAGTGTTTTTGTTTGCGATAGTTGTGATATTGTCTAACATCAGTGTTGGCTGGTCTTAGATTTAAGGGTATAAGGCGCCACCAATTACCACCAATAGGTGGTAAAGCTAATAAGTAGGTAGGTAGGAAATCACTATACAGGGTGAATAAAAAACATTGGCATTTTTTTTACTGGTACTCATGAATATGAGCAACTTTATGTATGGGATAATGGGAGAATGGGATAGACTCTGACATAAAAAAAAACTGCTGTTCCATACATTTTGGGCGAGTATGTATTGTAAAATAGTAACAGCTGATTTTTTTTGATATGTCATAGTCGGTCATGAGTACTTTCTTCAGTAGAATGGTTTTGAATGCACCTGTATAGCTGTTCATACGAAGACCTGACTCTCTTCAAAACCAGAGTGAATAGGCTGCTTCAGGGTAAGCTCGCTACATCGTAGACCTCATCTCTGTCCTCGGACAAGATTGACGTCAAGAGCAAACCCATCTTTAATTTAAAAAAAAGATGTTAAAATGATCATAATTACTGTTTTTGAGCAACCAAATAATGTTTAGTCCGATAGGCTTCCTGCGCTTACGCCACAAACTGCATTAATCTCCCTTGCTCAATGACAGCTATTCTAATATAAAATTTGCCAACAGAAGCCTGTGGCAATTACTAGAGATGCTTGATAAGTTATAAGAGGAAGCGATTTTAGTGATACACTTTTTTTATACATCACGAACGAAGGAAATTAAAAAAAATTTTTTTTTCATATGTTTTAAATTATTTTTTGTGATATAAACAGTGAACTAGTTTGCAGGTTTCCTCACGATGTTTTCCTTCACCGAAAGCATCTGTTTCTTAGCCAACAGAGCCATCACCACTTGTACATCTATCTATCCTAATCCTAACTAATATTATAAATGTGAAAGTGAGTTTGTTTGTTTGTTTGTTTGTTACCTCTTCACGCTTTATCTACTAAACCAATCTTTCTGAAATTTGGCATACACATAGGTAAAAGTACGGAGAAGGACATAGGGTACCTTTTATCCCGGGAAAAGGCACGGTTCCCGTGGGAAATTCCAGCGGGCGAAGCCGCGGGCGAAAGCTAGTTTATTAATAAAATACGCTCTGAGTGGTTGACTGATATCAACACGGCAAAAACCGCTTACTTACTTCGCTTTTAAACAATTTAACAGGTGAGACACACGAAAGAAGTGCCTTCTTTGACAGAGACAGTAAGAAAAGTGCCGATGGACGCATTCTTATTCTATAGACAATATAAAACTAGGTCAGAGTAAAATTATATTAATATAATTATATTATTACTAGCTTTTGCCCGCGGCTTCGCCCGCGTGAATTTCCCACGGGAACAGTGCTTTTTCCCGGGATAAAAAGTAGCCTATGTGCTATTCCAGGTCATTATCTACCTCTATACCAAATTTCATCGAAATCCGTCCAGTAGATTTTGCGTGATTGAGTAACAAACATCCTCACAAACTCATAAACTCACAAATTCACAAACTCACAAACTCACAAACTCACATCCAAACTTTCGCATTTATAATATTAGTATGGATATCTGGATCTCCATTCCATCAAAAAGCCCACTATTCAGCTAAGCGTGGCCTTCGAGTCTCACGACTCTTGGCTCTGTCTACCCCGTAAGGGATAAATACGTGATTCTATGTATTTATGAGTAAAATTACTCATTAATTATATAGGTACGATAAGTAAAAGAAAAAAAAACAACTTACTCTGCTGGCTCAGTGACCCCAAAGTGGATCTTGGCCTCCGAAACGAGAGAGCGCCATAGACTTCTATTCTGCGATGGCTTGCCAGTTGCAGTTGTTGGAGTTGCAGAGATCCCTTTTATTTTTTTGTACGAGCACCAAGAAAGATATTTTGGAAACATCTCCCCTATAAAGTCAGTCAGATTTAACGCAAACAAAGTTACGGGTAAATCTGCGTTTTTATAAACTCCGTCGCTTACTCCTTGCGCCCACGCAACTCATCCAAGCGATAATAACTTTCGCACGATCGACTTAGAACAATTATTTTGTCACTATTTAGATTTTAATGGCGACTGGTATAGTAATCTTAGGGCTCCGTTTGTTTAGCGTTTACAAAACTGGGTTGCGCTGTGTAAATGTTACTAATATGAAAGTTTTTGATGTTTGTTATTAAAGGTATCAATGGCTGAGCCGATTTTGATGAAATTATGTTCGCAAATAGGATAGTGATAGGATATACTTAACACAGAAATCGATTGATTAATAAAGTAGAATTAGAATCAGATTTTTTATGAAAATATCTGTCGCTCTGACGTTCGCTAAAAATCAAGACTGACAACTTACATAGCCTATGTCACTCGGAGGAATGCAAGGAATTTAAAATACCTCTCACATCAAAATCTGTTAAGCTGTTTAGGACTTATAGTAGAATAAAGAAAATTGCATACATACATACATAAATCCTGTAAACATCACACTCCTTTTTTGGTCAGCCGTGTAAAAATATCAAATCGAACAATACAAAAATTAGACAATACAAACCTCCCTCACCCAACCGTCCACAGATAAGAATCGTTAAGATTTAAAAAAAAAACACAAAGTCGTGCAAACACCGTCTTCGATATTAAAAACATCTGGTGTTTCCGAACCCCTTCGATGGCAACGAAAGGGTTACAGTTGTAATAGTATGGATATTCTTAAAATGATATGCGTATTATGCGTTAAAATAGGTACTTAATAAGCTTTTATTCAATCGACCAGATTTCGGACCTCTTTTAAAAGGGAGATATAGGAGCACCCATAACCGGAGAGCATGTGTGAAGAGAGTGATGAGTGTAGAGGAAGCGAGAGAGATCTGTGAGGATCGTAGCAGGTGGAAATCGTTAGTCTCTGCCTATCGCCACGGGGAAAAGGCGTGATAATATGTATGTATGTAATTTCGCCTTCTTCTGTGCTTGTCTGTCATAAAACCTCGCAAATTAAATTTCGTTTACTTGGTTTTCATTAACCTAACTATAGCATCATATACCTACAGGACTAGCTTTTTCCCTTGACTTTATACACGCATAAAATCCCGCTTTATCTCATTCCCGCAGGAATTTCGGGAAAACCTCTCTTAGTGCTCCCTAATACTCTTTAAGGAACCTACACGCGAATTTTCAGCTTCCTATACCCAATAGTTTCGGCTCTACGTTAGAACTACGTTACAAACCTACTACGTTACCTCTACGTTAGAGCCGAAACTATTGGGTAACTAGTCACTCAGTCAGTAACGGAAGAGTTTACATTATATATACGTAATTGATGAAAATGCAAATTTATTTGAACATGAAGCAGATCTGAGGCCTCGTAATGTATATAGACTTTGTAAAAAAAAGTCAAAAGTTACACTTATCGAAAAAAAAGTAATTGAAAATTTATTTAAAAGTATTTATTGTTACATTATAAAGTCATATCCACAGTACGCTATCGTCAAACAAATCGAAAAGTGAATGTTACGAAAAAATTAAACAGAAAAACTGGAGCGGGGTACAAAAATCCCTTCTTATGCAAATCCAGCGTTTGATTCCAGACGTCGCCTAAATTATTAATTTATTAAATTTTCACGACTGATTTGTTACGTCGCGTTATGAAAAAATCTGCAAAATTAATTGGGAGGCAATGAAAGGGTTTCTTTCGTTGCGTTAGTATAGCTTTTCATATTGAGAAACACGTCATCTCCTTCAAACGATCATGATGGGAAAGATTGCTGGAAAGCGTAGAGTGGGAGGACGGAAGATGTCTCGGCTCAGGAACATCAGAGAGTGGACGGGAATCAAAACAGTGGAACAACTGTTTAGACTGGCTTTGAACAAGGCTAAATTTAAGGAGCTGACTGCCAACATTCAGTGATGAATAGGTACATAAAGAAGAAGAAGTAGCTTTTCATGCAAATGGTAGACTTTTCGCAATCAAAATAGGTTGAGGATTGATAAAATAAATGAAAAAGTATGTATGTTTGTTTCTCAATCACACAAAAACGATTAGACGCATTTTAAAGTTGGAAGCGCCCACCGTAGCTTTTCCTACTTCTATGACTACGGCTTTCGATAAAATTGGGTACATACATAGGATTCTTTTTATTCCAAATGTCCTAGCCCTGGTGTTTTAGTTGAAAAATTAATATCTACTGTCAAAAGAAGTTGAACAAATTATATCTGAAACTTATTTCTAAAAGTTTTAAATATAATTCATTCACTTCTGTTGAAAGATGATATATGGAAGATGCTGTTCAATGCTACTTACGAGTATATAAATATTATACTTTCTTTTTCTATCTTTTCATAGACTTTTGAGAGTAAGTACTGTTTCCGTTATAAAAACTCTATATTTCAGGTTATTTAATTTAAGAATTAGAAAATATTCATTTTTTTATTTTTAGTGGTAATCATTTCTACAAGAATTCATGTTCATGATTTTCGTGTTTTTTCTTATTTTCTATTTAATTTTCAGAGCTATACTTTTAGTACTGTTAATGGCTTGCCTAAATGGATCATGTTGTGTGCACAATATTTTGGACGTTTACTGGATCTGTATAGCATACAACTTACTTATTTAAGATGTACCTTTGCAAACTGTCTGTTTTGTGTTCTTAATAAAATAACAATAAAATAAATATATTTTGTAAAATTTCTGTTCAAAAGTACCCATTAGCCAAGCAAAGTCCACGTGACGTATGCGCGCTCTATAGATGCCATAGTTACTCTAAGCATTTCTTTCAATGGAATTCGTTAGCTGAATTCAGTTTTCAGTTTCACAAGAGGTTCGCTTGAATGTATAGTTATTGAAGCTTATTTAATGTTAGCGATTCAGCCCGGTTTCGCACAGGTATATACGTAGTTTATCTCGCCTATATGCCAAATTTCAAGTCGGTAAATAGGGAATGGTAGTCAATCGAGGGAAAGGGCTTTAAACTGGGGATTCCTCCACTCATAGGCGATGGGCTAGCAACCTGTTATTATTCCTGAATCTCCGTTCCATCAGAGAGCCCACTATTCAGCTAAGCGTGGGCTTCGAGACTCATGACTCTTGGCTCTGTCTACCCCGTAAGGGATAAAGATGTATATGTAAATAAGGAATAACTGTTATTTTTTTAGAAATAAAAAAATGCAAAAAGACTCCACATTCTGGGCTCTGGACTGATATCATGATTCTTAGACTTAAGTCCATACAAATTCAAACCCTGAACCGTCACAGTCATAGCCACTAAACCACAGAGGCATACAAAACACAAAGTCGTGCAAACACCGTCTTCGATATTAAAAACATCTGGTGTTTCCGAACCCCTTCGATGGCAACGAAAGGGTTACAGTTGTAATAGTATGGATATTCTTAAAATGATATGCGTATTATGCGTTAAAATAGGTACTTAATAAGCTTTTATTCAATCGACCAGATTTCGGACCTCCTTAAAAAGGGAGATAATAGGAGCACCCATAACCAGAGAGCATGTATGAAGAGAGTGATAAGTGTAGAGGAAGCGAGAGAGATCTGTAAGGATCGTAGCAGGTGGAAATCGCTTGTCTCTGCCCACCCCCACCGGAAAAAGGCGTGATAATATGTATGTATGTATATGTATGTATACTGGAAGTATTAGGAGAATCCTAATCCTACCTAATATTATAAATGCGAAAGTGAGTTTGTTTGTTTGTTTGTTTGTTCGTTCGTTCGTTCGTTCGTTTGTTTGTTACCTCTTCACGCTTTATCTAATGAACCAACCTTACTGAAATTTTGCATACACATAGTTAGAAGTACGGAGAAGGACATAGGGTGCTTTTCATCCCGGGAAAAAGCACTGTTCCCGTGGGAAATGCACGCGGGCAAAAGCTAGTAATGATTACAACGAATGTCTAAAGACTGAGCATTTATTGATGTAAGAGTTACAACGGCCAAGCCACATATTTTGACTAAGGTGTAGAGTCTGTAAAGTTAGGGCTCGTAGAGTTAGGTTGGTAGAGCTAAGCTTCGGCTCTACATGAGAACTGATAAATTTATGACAGTGCGAGCCATATGGTCTGCACTTGGCAACACTTTACATACAAATGTTTCTGGTGGGTTATGTTTCAGTGTTGCGTTCTAGCGGCGATTATTGCTTAAAAAAGACACTTTTTAAATCGTTATATACATAATAAGTTAGCTTAGTTAGATGACGTCAGAAAATTACTTAAAGCTAAGGTTACTACCGCTTCCAAAGCGCAAGCCTTTTTTTAGAACATAGGGTGGCAAACGTGCAAGCAGGTCACCTGATGGTAAGCGATCACCGCTGCCCATGGACATCTGCACCACCAGTATCATAAGAGTGTAGCCGGCCTTTCAAAAAGATGAAGACTCGTTTTTTGAAGGTAGGCAAGTGGAGAAGCGGTGGTGGCCGAGTGGTAGGGCGGCCCGCCTGTGACTGCAAAAGTCCCAGGTTCGAATAATGAGCTACATGAGTTTGTGTACCAATCTGACTCGTGTACCTATGTTAGTTGTCATCGACAACCACTTGCTTCCGGTGAAGGAAAACATCGTGAGGAAACCTGCACTCTGGTTAATGATTATCAACTAGTGTGTGAAATGGAGAAGGCAATGGCAAACTACTCCATTAAAATTGCCAAGATAGTCGTTGTGTGAATTTCATTCGACATAATGACCACGACCCTCAATCATGAGGAATACGACTAAATAAGGAGGAAGCGGAGAAGAGGCGGCGTGACGAACCACTGCTGCATTTTCTCCAAAGACGTCACTTTACAACATAGACTTTTCGACTACACTAAAATGCGTCTTCCAAGGACCTATAGCTGATGTTTATTGTATGTTTATGGCAGTCACACAGCGAGGTTCAATAATTTGGTAGCCACCATCTTGAATGTTTGATCGCCTCGATGCTACACAGTGTAGGTTGGATATACAGATTTCGCAAATGCAATTTATTTGTAAATAAATAAATTGAATAATATTTTATGCAATAAAATTAATTGAATGTCAAGCCTTGAAAGGGTATCTGAATTTGGGTAGGTTCTCAATCTTTTCAATAATAAGTAAGATGAATTTCCGTGTACCCACATTTTGTATAGTATTTTAAGATTAGATGTTTTCTGTCGGCTTCTGATTTCACTCTTTATTGTATTTTTTTTGTTACGTTGAGTTTTTTATGTAAGAAATAAACATTCTATTCGATAATGTGCGTTTTGATTCCGTTATAGATAAAGTTCACAGATAGAGTTTCATATACACGTCTTTATCTTACGGGGTAGACAGAGCCAAAAGTCTTGAGCGTGAGACTCTTCCGTTACTTACTTAGTGACTGACAGACAACGCACAGCCAAAACTACTGGGTGTAGGAAGCTGAATTTGGCATGTAGGTTCCTTAGGGAGTGTAGGGGAGAACTAACAGAGGATTTCCCGAAATTCTCACGGGGACAAAATCCCAGGCCCATGTTAGTTATAGCATAAAACGCAGCCTCTGTATATACCACCGTACTCTGTGGTCTATTATCGAAATGCACATCGCCTTCTTGTAAGGGTTGAATATTTCTACTAACCCTGCAACATTATACCATCATCTACTCACAACCTTACCCCCTACAACTTACGGGTGTTTTTCGTCTGTTTTGAGTTGATAAAAAAATGTCAGTCGATATTTACGAGAGCCGCAGACATTACCGAAATTGTACATTTGTACAATAGCTTGATATCTTTTTGTGTTATTGTGTATTGTGTTTGTGAGAGGTTTACCGAAGATTGACAGATTTTTAAAAGATCTTTCGCAATCCCTTAATGTATTCTTGGAAAGCATTGGTTTTAACAAGCGATTTTTAGCTCCCTCTCAAGACAAGGACAACGCTCATGAAAGTATAAAACTAGTACTAAACCCAGGCCAGGCGTCTTCTTCTTATCCAGTGTGTTATTACTAACACTGGTGTCAGATTTTATTCAAGTCGCCTAAAGGCATCTGACATGACTTTGCGACTACCGCCATCTAGTGGCAGTAGCCGTATACACACTAGTAAACTAAACAGTCAGCGAATGTGCAGGTTACCTCACGATGATTTTCTTCACCGGAAGCAGGTGGTGGTCTATGCTATACATGAGTCAGATTGGTCTACAAACTCATGTGCACAGGTAGGATTTGAACCCGTGCCAGGCGTAAAAAGATAATTCACATTATTGGCAAACAAGAATATATAAATTATGCATAGCTTGTATTATCCGCATTTAGAGCTGGAGGTGTGGATTTACAAAATAAAATAAATATGTATTACGATAGTATAGAAATGGTAATATTACCTAAAGCATAATGTAATCCTATCCTAATCATAACTAATTGACCGAGCGAGCGAAGCGAGCGAAGGTCTCTAAATCGAGTTGGGGGCGAAACACATTGTTTGTATGTATGTATGTATGTATGTTTGTACCGCGATAACTGCCGAACCGATGGTCCGATTTTGATGAAATTTGGTAGGCATGTAGGAAATATCAATAGAATTTTCAAGTTCGTTGGGCATCAAAATCGGTTCAGTAGTTTTTGAAATATTAATAAAAACGTCCGCGATTATCTAGCAAACGAAACCATAGCGTGTTCTAACTTTGGATAACGCCATCTAGATTTTATTTAGGGAACTGAATTATGTTAGAAAAATCGAAATCAGAGTATATCAATAAAAACGCGAGTAAAATCGCGAGGTCTAAGTTCGCGGCGAACTACTAGTATTATAAATGCGAAAGTAAGTTTGTTTGTTTGTTACCTCTTCACGCTTTATCTACTAAACCAGTCTTCCTGAAATTTCGCATACACATAGTTAGAAGTACTAAGAAGGACATAGGGTACCTTTCATCCCGGGAATAAGCACTATTCACGTGGGCGAAGCCGCGGGCAATAGCTAGTATTCCATAATTGACCGAGCGAGCGAAGCGAGCGAGGGCTAAATTCAAGTTGGAGCGAAAAACACATTGTTTGTATGTATGTATGTTTGTTCCACGATAACTCTCGAACCGTTGTTCCGATTTTGATGAAAGTTGGAATATATGTAGGGATGGTTAATAGAATTTTCAAGTTCGTTGGGCATCAAAATCGGTCCAGCCGTTTTTGAGATATTTAATTTTTTGTGAAAATAAATATTGTTGACCGAGCGAGCGAAGCGAGCGAGGGCTATAATTCAAGTTGGAGCGAAAAACACATTGTTTGTATGTATGTATGTATGTATGTTTGTATGTATGTTTGTTCCGCGATAACTCTCGAACCGTTGAATTAATTTCGATGATATTAAGAATACGTGTAGTAACTATCCATTGAATTTTTAAGTTCGTTGCGCAACAAAATCGGTTCAGCCGTTTTAGAGAAATACGCATTTTTATGAAAATAAATATTGCTCTATAACTTTTGAACCGGTATTCAGATTAAGATGAAACTTCACAAATCACGAGATATTATCACTATTTTTTTTTATGTATATTGTATATCAAAATTGTTTCACCAGTTTTAGAGATATTGAGTTAAAACCTGAATCGTTCATTTTCGTATCAGCGACATCTAGTGACATTTTTGTACATGTATTTATGTTCCGTGATAATTATCAAAACGTTGAATTAATTTCGTTGATATTAGGAATGCGTGTAGAAAGTAATCCTTGAATTTTTAAGTTCTTTGCGCATCATTTATTACAGATATATTGAGTTAAATAAAACATGAATCGTTCATTTTCGTAACAGCGACATCTAGTGACATTTTTGTACATGTATTTATTTTCCACGAAAATTTATCAAAACGTTAAATTAATTTCGTGGAATGCGTGTAGCAAGTATTTTGCCCGCGACTTCGCCCGCGTGATTTTCCCACGGGAACAGTGCTTTTTCCCGGGATGAAAGGTACGGTGGGCCACATCACATAGAAAACCTGAGACCGCTGCACCTGAAATACGATCCACTATAGAAGATTGGTTCAGTAGATAAAGCGTGAAGAGGTAACAAACAAACAAACTCACTTTCGCATTTATAATATTCGTTATTATTGGATAAGGATACAGTATCACGACATTTTCCCTCACGGGGTAGATTCATCTAGCCATTATACGTAGGTATTTTAGTGAAAATAAATATTTCTCTATAATTTTGTAACCGGTAATGAGATTTGGATAAAACTTATCATTTTTTGAGATGAGTATTGCTATATTTCTCATTTATATTGAACTAGCTTTCGCCCGCGGCTTTGCCCGCGTAAATTTTCCTCGGGAACCATGCCTTTTCCCGGGATAAAAGTTAAGCTATGTCATTCTCCGTACTTCTAAATATGTGTATGCGAAAAAACGAACAAACAAACAAACTCATTTTCCCGTTTGTAATATTAGTTAGGACTAGCTGTTGCCCGCGGCTTCGCCTGCGTGAGTTTAGCTTAGATGAAAAAATTTTTTGTGTTCCAAACTGTAGTTCAGCAGAAAATGCTCATCATGTTGAACGATTTTCACTAAGGCGCCATTTCCATATATCTTATAAAGTAGCTGAACTCTTGGAGTTCTTCATCAGATATTCTAGATCTTCAATTTTTATACGTCAGCAGAAAATGCTCATCAGGTTGAACGACTTTTGCTAAGGACCCATTTCCATGTATGTTATAGTGTAGATGGTCTCTTGGAGTTCTTCATCAGATGTTCCTGATCTTCGATTTTTATCGTCAACAGAAAATGCTCGTCAGATTGATTAACTTTTGCTCAGGTACCATTTCCATATTTCTTATAGTTCAGCTGTTCTGTTATGGTTCTTCATCAGGTGTTCCAGTTTTCAAAATCAATTATAGCCTTTATGTTTCCCAGGCTTTATAGCTATAAAAAAAAAAGTTTCATTCAAATCTGTCCAGTAGTTTTTGCGTGAAACGCGTACATACATACAGACTGACAGACAGACAAACAGACAAAAAATTCAAAAAAAATATTTTTGCTTTCTATTATTCTTTTTACGTGTCCCTCTATCCATTTCAGTCAAAAATACTAAATGTACAGACAAAATATTTTTATTGTTTTATTATATGTATAGATTAGGATATCAAATTTTTTGAAACAGTTTGCGTGATATTCAGCTGAAATCTGAAACGTGACGAAAATTTACTGTAATGATTTCAAAAACAGTTAGGTATATTCTCCTTAGATGAAGCTCGGGGATGTATACTCGATTATAAATCACTTCTGTGGATAAAGTAGTCGTGGACATTGGCGTAAAAGAGTTGGCAGCAGGATGTACATGCTCTTTCGAGATCAAAACGGTTTACAGATATTATATTTGATCCAGGTTTTGCTTATATCCGGTTGGAAAAAATTAAAAAATGAAGTTGTTGCAGCTCAGAATAGATGAAGAAAAAAGGTTAGAAAATCTGTTCCTCCTCAACCGCGCAATAACTGAATAATGTAATGCGTTGCGCCTTACATTTTTGTTTTAACAGAATCCCGTATTTTACTGAAAATTCTAATTGGTTCAGTAAATTTACGTTCTCATATTTTTAATAAATAACAACCGCGAGGTCTACGTTCGCGGCGAACCACTAGTTTTATGATTAAATCTACAGATGAGAATGGTAATAACCCTGCCCCCATGTGACAGGTCATTGACCCATTATTTCAGCCACAATCGGCCATCATTAATTAATCAATTATTATATTCTTGAAAAAGCGCCCCAGAAACTGTTTTCCGAAATGAGTTTGATATAGAGTTATTAACGCGTAGAGTCGCAAATTCATTTACACGTGTTTTCTTTTGTCTTTTATTTCATTTATTATTATTTGTTAAAAAGATTTGATCCTTTTTTAATTGACCTTGTCAATACCATAAAAATACATGTTACTTTTTGGATTTTAGTTGGTTGGATTTTTATGGAAAAGAAATGTTCGCCTTTCAGACAAAAATGGCTACCTATTTCTGGTTTTAAAACTTTTGCTAAAGATGAGGTAAAAAAAATCACACTGTATATACCCATGTGATATGTATCTTAGATTTCTAACGAAATGACTCAATTAAAAATGTAATTTTTGAAATGAGAGGAAGTCGCTTTTTTGTATTTTAAATATTTTTTAAACAATTCCTGTTATACAAAAAAGAACATTTCAAAATTTAAAATGAAATTATGAATATTTTATGACATAGTTTACATATCTGGACATTCTCATGTCTATAAACAGACGCGTACGCAACAATTAAAATTTGATGATGCGGGCTCTGTGTCCCGCCTGCAACTCAAATGCATTCATTGCATTGTTTAGAAACAATAGTTAAGACTGTTACACTTTTTTCCTCGGCCATGTCGGCCCTTGATGCAGTTTCTTGGATAAAATTATTGGTGATTTAAATCAAATCAAATCATTTATTTCGTGAACATAGGTTTACATAGAGAGGTGTTATACAATTAAGTGAGTCCCGCCATATATAATAAGGCATACAAGATTTAAAAAAGTCATTAATTTACAACGTCACCACTTTAGATACAATTTCATATCAATCATAGTAAATATTAGACTAAATACAAGTAATTTATAAAATAGTATGTCAAAAAGATGAAATTATACAATAATACATTTTAAAGAAAAATACATATATTCATAATCCATATTATCATGCCTTTTTCCCGTGAGCAGGCAGAGACTAGCGATTTCCACTTGCTACGATCCTTACCTCTATCTTCCTCTACACTCATCACTCCCATCATACAAGCTCTCAGGTTATAGGTGCTCCTAATATCTCCCTTTAAGGAGGTCCGCAATCTGGTCACGGGAATTTCCCACGGGAACAGTGCTTTTCCCTTGATGAAAGGTACTCTATGTCCTTCTCAGTACTTCGAATTATGTGTATGTGACATTTCAGGAAAATTGGTTTAGTAGATAAAGCGTGAAGAGGTATTATTACTTTTACCTGTCTATGTCTAATCTTGCAAGTCACATTTGGTATGTTTCATCAACTTCATGGTCTTTCGAGTTGAAATTTTGCATATAATTATGTAAATAAGGTGACTTGGGTGACAATGTAATATTATTATAACGTCGAGTGGACCTGTTGATCTCACAATCGTATTTATGCAATTTTATTTATAACTTTACATAAAAGGTTTTGTGCAGAGCAACTACGCTCTGCTGCCAGAAAATGTGCGCAGAGCGAATCCGGACAAACGAAGCGGCGGGAAGAATTCTGTACCGGAACTTCACCGGGAAAAAACCACCGGTAAAAAATAAGTACCGGGAAGAAATCTCCACGCGGCACCACGTTTGCCCGACTAAAACCTAAATAACTTAACGCAGTCTGCTACCACCGTAGCTTATGAAGGGAGCTACAGGGCCCTATATGATAACCTAACCTATAAATTAATTACACTTAAAAAACACTTACCAAGCTAAATCTTCTTTCTCTTCGGATCCAAACTTGAGTATCTTCGGGAAGGGGAACTTCCTAATCACCCTACCTAACCCTTGAGATCTCAATTCCCCAGGACAAATAAATAGATTTCTTCCCGTAGTTTCACTCGGGAACAGCCAGATGTGAACCGCCAGCCACGTTTCACCTCTCACAAGAAAAAGTCACCATGACGGGTACACAAACACAAAGTTCAATAGTTATTTAACAAACAGGAAATTCACAAACACAACTCAAGCTAATTAGCAATCAAAGAACGCGGAACCTCTCGCGTATTAAAAATCAAACCGATATCGCATAGGGCAATGCAATGGCGGCCGTCCGCGCGACGCCATCCACGCTAGCAGTGTGAAAACCCCGAACGCCCTCTGGCGGCAGCAACAGGAAACGCCTGCGTTTAGTTTTACCCAATATATTACAAACATCCCCCCGTCCCGGTCTGAGAAGCAGACCGCTAGCTTACTCTACGGGAAGGCGGGCGAGAGAGGTCACACCTCTCCTTAAAATCGAACCGTCGACCAACACCTCAGCCACACGCGGAGTGCCATCTCCGCCAAGAATCAAACGTAATATGCGAGCTCGTCGCCAAAGCAATGAGGGCAAATTTGCCTCTTTTAACAATACTAAATCACCCTCCCTGGGAGGCTCAGTCCTGTCTGTCCACTTCACTCTTTGCTGCAGCAAATGCAAATATTCAAGCGACCAGCGACGCCAAAAGTCCTGGCTCATTTGCTGCAACATTTGAAAACGCGACAACCGATATACGCGTTCATCCTTCCACGGGTATTCGGGCAGGGCATTCAACGGCCCTCCCACCAAAAAATGACCAGGGGTGAGAGCTTCCAAGTCATTTGGATCTGGAGATAGCGGACAGAGAGGACGAGAGTTGAGGACCGCCTCAACTTTACAAAACACTGTGGCCAGCTCTTCAAAAGTTAGAGCCGTTTCTCCGATAATGCGGCGGAGGTGGGTCTTTGCGGATTTCACAGCCGCTTCAAAAATCCCTCCCCAATGGGGGCAACTTGGGGACTAAACTTCCAGGTTATTCCCCTTTGGGCAGCAATTTGACTTAAACTAGTACAATTTTTATCAATAAACACAGAAACATCCTTAAGATAATTTACAGTTCCCTTATAGTTTGTGCCATTGTCAGACCTAATAAGGGAAGGTAGACCTCGACGCGAAACAAAGCGATCCAACGCGGCGACGAAGGCCTCCGTAGTCAGAGCCGATACCACCTCCAAATGGACAGCCTTGGTGGCCAAACAAACAAATACACACAAATAGCCCTTTACAATACGGGCATTACGAAAGGGAGAAGCCTTGATCGAAAAGGGACCGGCAAAATCGGTTCCAACGCCGTCAAACGGCCTCGAAGGTCGGATTCGATCAGCGGGCAAATCACCCATCTGTGGTTGCATCGTGGATGCCTTCAACCTGTAACATGCAATACATCGAAACAGGACACTACGGATTGCTCTTCGGGCAGACAAAATCCAAAATTCGCGTTGCAAAATAGCCAACAAAGCATTGCACCCAGCATGGGCGTTACGAATGTGTCGATCAGACACCAAAAGCTGCACCAAGGGTCCGCCCTTGGGCAACAACAGAGGATGGCGAGTCTCATATGGAAGATCCGCCTTCCGGAGCCTGCCTCCAACCCGAAGAAGCCCATCCGAGTCGATGTACGGGTTCAAACGAGCGACCGCGCCCTTCAACTTAGCGCGTCCGTCGCGCAAAGTACGAAGCTCTGACTCAAACCGTCCGGTCTGCACGACACGGACCCAATGCAACAATGCGCTCCGGCGCTCTTCTGCATCTGCAATCGGCTCCAACCGCTTTGCCTGTGGGTTTCTACAATTATGTATGAAACGCTTAATCCAACTGGTAACACCCAGAAGCTTATCCAAGCTGCTATACCGAGCAAGTAGCCAATCCGGCTCCGACGTCGTCTCAGCGACTACAGCATGTACACGAAGCCCAGTCAAATTCAAAGAAGGAACATCTGTCTGACAGACAGGCCAAGAAGTTTCTGATCCCATCAGCCACTCTGGACCCCACCAGAGCGGGTGTGACACCAATTCTGGTGCCGTACAACCTCGGGAGGCACAGTCCGCTGGGTTAAGCTCTCCCGGCACATGTCTCCATGTTATATCAATTCCGATATTCTGGATTTGGGAAACCCTGTTTCCAACAAAAACCTCCAAGGTATGTGGGGCCGCGCGCAACCATGCAAGCGCGACCTGGCTATCCGACCAGGCGAAGATGTCCCGTATCTCGACCGTGGCCGCCAGCTCACATGCAACGTGATGCAACAATTTAGAGAGAAGGTGAGCTCCACTCAACTCAAGCTTGGGAATAGTCAGCCTAGTCCTGATGGGGGCGACCTTGCTCTTCCCTAACAAAAGCGAGACATTGACCCGGCCATCGGCGTCAACTGTCCGCATATAGACTGACGCGGCGTAGCCTCGCTCCGACGCGTCACAAAAGCCATGCAGGCTGGCTCGATATTTCCCGGGTGGCAATATTCGACGAGGCAAGGCAATCCGATTGACTTCCTTAATCGATGAAAACAACTCGAGCCAATCATCCAATGGAGAGCCAAACAGCGGCTCGTCCCACGAGACGCCCAAAGTCCAAAGTCTCTGAAGAAGACACTTCGCAGAGAATATCACTGGACTGATCCAACCGCTTGGATCAAACATACGAGCTATTACGGACAACACCGTTCTCTTAGTCCAGACTTTTGGTATTTCCAAGTCCACTTGGAATGTGAAAATATCGGTTAGCGGCTGGTACTGCATGCCCAGCACCGCTATCCTGTTGGGATCATCCACATCCTCAAACAGGTGAGGGTTCTGTTGGTGATCCTCCGGGATCCCTTCTAGAACTCTAGGCTCATTGGACAACCACTTACGTAGCTCGTAGCCACCTGTCTTCAATATTTCGATCAATTCATCCCGCAGTAGGAGGGCCTCCTCAATACTTTGGGCTCCGGTGCACACGTCATCAACATACAAGTCACGTGACAGCACGGAAGCCCCACGGGGAAAGCGGATCCGTTCCCGCTCTGCCAATTCAAGCAATGATCTGATGGCGATATAGGGACTAGATTTCAAACCATACGTGTTTGTATTGAGTTCATACACCGTCACAGGATCCTCAGGGCGCTCACGCCAGAGTATCAACTGGAATCGCCTGTCCTCAGGATGTATGACTGTCTGGCGGAACATCATCCGGATGTCCGCACCAAAAACCACTTGATGTCTTCTAAAGTTCAAGATGATGTCAATTATGTCCCTATGCAATTTGGGACCCGAATGCAAACACAGATTCAACGAAACCCCGTTCGAAGTGGGTGCGGACCCATCGAAGACGGTCCTCAATTTGCCTGTTGAGGCCTTCACCACCGCGTGGTGGGGCAAAAAATAATGCTCAGTTGAGCTCCAATCAACTCGAGCCGGAGACATGTGACCCAAATCCTCGTACTCGCGCATAAATTCAATATATTTATCGCGAAGTACGTGGTCACGCTGCATGCGTCGCTCCATGGACAGCAGTCGTTTCTCCGCAAGCGCCCTACTTTGCCCTAGGCTAGGAAGAGAGGCAACAAAGGGTAACCTAGTTACAAACCGACCGGAGGGCAACCTCTCCGTGGTTGATCGAAAGAAGGCTTCGCACTCAGCGTGTTCCGGATCCATCCTGGAACTCATAGGTGGCTCCTCCACCTCCCAAAACCTTTGCATGGTCTTGGCCAAGGACGCTGATGCGACGACCGGTGGCTCCTCCACGGTGCTATTATCAAACACAGGGCCCATCAGGGCGAAACCAAAGATAGTAGACACTGCCATCAGTGAAGACGAACCCAGAGCTTTCTGAGTACCCAACAAAATCCAACCCAATACGTCCGAGCCCAGGAGCAAGTCCACTGGGCCGGGATGAAAGACAAAGGGGTCGGCCAAATCCAGACCCGAAACCAAAGACAACACACCCGGCGGTATGTCTGTCGAGGGGTGCCAACCCGCAATGGTATCCATTACCATAGCCGAAGTCGTGATCCTCATTGTGGAGGACTTCAGCGAAGAAAAGGTGACAAGTGTCTGGCCCGTCAGACACTTCACTTGTATGCCACCAACTCCAAGAAGTGGCACAGGCGAGTCTTCCACGACTAAACCTAACTGGCGTGCCACTCGAGTGGTAACCAAACTGCTTTGAGCCCCTGAGTCCAACAGAGCTCTCAAATTAATGGCTTCCCCCTACGACCCCATACGCGGACCACCGCGGTAGGGAGCAGAACCGTCCGCGGCTCTGTCCCAGCAAGGGAGCAAGCTAGTTACGGGCTCCCCACTCTCTCCAAACCAGGGGGCGCCACTGACCCGGATAATATGTCGGGCGAGTGCACATCCCCATCTGAGGGGGGCATAACCCGCGGCCCGGCCATACCTATGGTACGGCGGGTGGTACTCCAGCCGTGGGTACTCGTGCAGCGGCGGAGAAAACCGCTGCGGCTGCATGTGTTGGGCATTGGTAACCCGCGTGGAGGGGGGTGTCCCCACTCTCACGTCCGATCTAGGGCCCCCGCCCATGGGGGCCCCATCCGGGGCCTGGCCAGCCACATACTGGCCATGACCTTGGGGCGCGTGGTCCCGGTCCGCCAAGACCCGCGCCGGTACGCGACCCCCTCCCGAGGGGTGCGACGAGCGAAGCCGCGTCCTCCGTCCGATGGTGGAGGGCTTCGCGCAGGAGCGCCCCGCCCATAGGGGACCCCTGCCTCAACAACCGGGGGCCATCCCCGTTCCGGTTCATGCAGAGCATCACGTGGTGCAGCCCACGGCATGCACTGCATGGTATGGCCCTGGGACAGTCACGTGCATAGTGACTGCCCAAACAGTAAAAGCATAGTTCATGCCGCCTTGCCATGCGGCGCCGATCTTGTACTGGCAGTCTCTGCCAGTCCCTGCATTGCAGCAGGCTGTGGCCCATCCGGCCACATTGCAGGCAGTCCGCGTCCCCGCGACTGCTGCCGTGTGTGCAACCCGCACACCAGCTCCACGCGGTGGCGGTTGCCGTCCCTGTGGGGCTTCCCTCGCCATGAGGATTCCAAGGGCCTACGTTCAGGCGCTCTGGATGGCGCTGAGTCCGTCATGGTATTCTCAGCAGCCCGTGCCTCAAACTCCAAAAACTTCACCAAGTCAGTGAATGTTGGTAGGGTGGTGCTATCCCGCTCCGCATTTTCGCGCTCAAACCGCGAGCGGATGTCATTGGGCAATTTGCCCAATACAATGTGCACCAACAAAAAAGACCATTGGTCCACCGGCAGCCCCAGTGTGCGGAGCGCGTTACAGGCCACTGTAACGGGCGTGAGCAACTGCAGGCGCAACTGTGCCCTGTTGGCCACCTTGGGCAGGGCCATCAACTGTGCGGCGTGCGCATCCGCTAACAAACGTAAGTTTTGGTAGCGGGAGTTCAATAACTCCCAAGCCGTATCGTACTGGTCGTCCTCCACCCGGAGGTGCTGGATGAGCGACCGCGCTTCATCCTCAAGAGTGGAGAGGAGGTAGGCCATCTTCTGGGCCTTCGACAAATCCTGTCGTGCTACGACCAGGGACTCAAACATATTTTTATATGCTACCCACTCCTCCATCCTACCCCCAAAGTGGGACAGCTGAAGGGTGGGGAGCCGACCAGTAACCGCTGGTCCTTCCTGTCTAACAGGTGTGCGAGGGCTGGTCCGCCAGCCTGTCTCGCCCTTATTGCGGTCACCGCCTCCGCGATATCATCGTGCAGACTCAGGATCTGGTCCATGTCCGCCATGTGACCTGCGTAGGCCTCCGGGGTAAGATCGGCTTCGGTAAGCGCCGCCATGGCCGCTTCCGCGCTAATCAATCGTGAGTGGAGGTGATCCGCTCTTAGCAGTATGGCGCCCTCCCTGTCCTTCCGGGACAGGAGTCCTCCGGCCGTCACAAACCATCTCAATTCGTTGGCGAGTGTCGCCCTAGCATTGGAGGCCTTCGCCATCGCGTCAAGTCACAAACAAAAAAATAACAAAAGGTAAATAAAAAACAACAAAATCAAGCAACTACACGAAGAACCGCGGTAGGTATGAGAATGGCACAAACCCGGAACGCACGGTACAAACCGCAAACAAATACAAAAAAGGTTACAAATATTCTTATACAAACAAACTAAGAAAAATCTAATAATTTTTACAAACAATTAATTATTTTTTACAAACGAACAAATAGAGGGTAGATAAACTACGCTCTGCTACCAGAAATGTGCAGAGCAACTACGCTCTGCTGCCAGAAAATGTGCGCAGAGCGAATCCGGACAAACGAAGCGGCGGGAAGAATTCTGTACCGGAACTTCACCGGGAAAAAACCACCGGTAAAAAATAAGTACCGGGAAGAAATCTCCACGCGGCACCACGTTTGCCCGACTAAAACCTAAATAACTTAACGCAGTCTGCTACCACCGTAGCTTATGAAGGGAGCTACAGGGCCCTATATGATAACCTAACCTATAAATTAATTACACTTAAAAACACTTACCAAGCTAAATCTTCTTTCTCTTCGGATCCAAACTTGAGTATCTTCGGGAAGGGGAATTCCTAATCACCCTACCTAACCCTTGAGATCTCAATTCCCCAGGACAAATAAATAGATTTCTTCCCGTAGTTTCACTCGGGAACAGCCAGATGTGAACCGCCAGCCACGTTTCACCTCTCACAAGAAAAAGTCACCATGACGGGTACACAAACACAAAGTTCAATAGTTATTTAACAAACAGGAAATTCACAAACACAACTCAAGCTAATTAGCAATCAAAGAACGCGGAACCTCTCGCGTATTAAAAATCAAACCGATATCGCATAGGGCAATGCAATGGCGGCCGTCCGCGCGACGCCATCCACGCTAGCAGTGTGAAAACCCCGAACGCCCTCTGGCGGCAGCAACAGGAAACGCCTGCGTTTAGTTTTACCCAATATATTACAAACAGGTTTGAAGAACAATAAAAACACAATCAAAATGAGGTAATTACTAAAAAGTAATTAAAACGAAGTTATTTATTTATCAATGCAAGTTCTATGCCTTGAGGTAACCTGCCCAGAAAGCTGACTTAACTTGAATACCAAAATGTAAAACTAAAATTTTGTATCCTAACTAATATTATAAATGTGAAAGTGAGTTTGTTTGTTACCTCTTCACGCTTTATCTACTGAACCAATCTTCCTGAAATTTCGCATACACATTAGTTAGAAGTACGGAGAAGGACATAGTGTACCTTTCATCCCGGGAAAAGGCATGGTTCCGTGGGAAATTTACGCGGGAGAAAGCTAGTTTTTAATAATTTCTCTGAGTTTAATTTATGTGACCACAATACCACTTATTGGCGTAGTTTTGTCATGATAATCATGAGAACTACAGAACACAGCATTACAGACAAGCTTGATTGAGTAACTTCAAACTTTCTGATTCAAATCACTAATAGGACTCGCGCTGACGTCTCGAACCAGTTACAGCTGGTTCATCATCAGGAGATTACGACACCTCACGTAACAATACACAAACGAGTCCAATCTACACTTGGCTACCGAATGGGGTACGGCTGAGGTCTTGCTGACAGCGGATCGTCATAATCTGCCCGCGTCAAGCTAGGTCTTCTGATTGAAACCACGTTCCATTCTTATTTTTTTTTGTAAAAGATGGGTTTGCTCTTGACCACAATCTTGTTTGACGACAGAGATGAGGTCGACGGTGTAGCGAGCTTACCCAGAAGCAGCCTATTCACTCTGGTTTTGAATTCATTCTATTGGCTCCAATCTGGCAATTCACACCTGGAACTAGAATGGACCGTGCCAATCGCTTATTCAAAAAGAGTCCTTATGCCATTGACATTATCTTCAAGCAATTTTTAACTGAAAAACAAAAAAAAAACTATAACACGAGGCTTTAAATTGATAATGATATACTTACCGCCTTTGCGCTCATTTTTGTATTTCTTTTTGTCTCTGTATGTTTTTTCTGTAAATGGTGCAATAAAGTGTTGATCGATCTTAATAATGATAAGTAAAGCTCGTAGTTGATTACCATTCTCATCTTCTTCATAGTCGTATCCTCATATGCTCATCAGCTGAGGGTTGTGACTACCAGTAGCTGTGGCTCTCTTGACTAGGGCCTTCCAGGCAACTGTTTAAGGGCCTGATGGAGTTTCTTGTGTTTAGACGACCTTATCATATCCGTATTTTAAGATAATGTTTCTCCATAATCAAGTGAGTCAGTCCTCTATCACAGGGTTCATAGAAACGGGGTGTCATATATACCAACTACTACTAAAAATGAAACTGTACATCCGTGAACACGTCAATGTGTACGTTTTCATAGCGTCCCAATCAAATGAACGGGGGAGAAGTGCGGTGTAGGCAGGGGTACGCCATATTGCGGAAGTGGCAGGGAGCTTCTTTTTTGTACGTAGTAGGTACTTATATTAATTCAAAGTCAAAGTCAATTATTTTTATTCATATTGGCTTAAAAATAGCACTTATAAATCGTCACATTCTTGTTTTTTAGTTAGTTGACGTCATAAAATTACTTAAAGCTAAGTATACCACCGCCTCCAAAGCGCGAGTGGAGAAGAGGCGGCGCATCAAACTCCACTGCTGCATTTTCTCCAAAGACGTCACTTTACAACATATATCTTACAATTAAATGACTGTGCCGCTATCACCAAAACCACAGCCTTTATAACAAAAAACGCTTGATCTAAATATAATAAAGACAATTTGAATGAGAAAGGGTGACATCTGGAAGGAAGTGATCATACAAAAAATATGAGGGTGTTTAATTCTAAACTTTTTTGTCAATAAGGTGACACAATTGTCATAGATTTGTGACGAAGTGGGGCTATTATCGGCTATCTAGAGTATGAGATGAGTAGGAATAAAGTCGGACATCCACTATTGTCAACTTTATAGCTTCGCATAGCTGAGCCAATCATACATATACATTAACCGCTACGGCAGCAAAAAAATTTTGAAAATGAGGTTAGAGCATATTCTCCGTCCCACAATTCCCACAGGAGTAAAAGCCGCGTGGTAAAGCTAGTTAAATTATACAATAATAGGATTTTCGGGAAATCCTCTCTTAGAACTTCCCTACGTCAAAACTCCTAAGGAACCTACATGCCAAATTTCAGCTTCCTACGTCCAGTAGTTTTGGCTGTGCGTTGTCTGTCAGTGACTCAGTCAGCCAGTAACGGAAGATTTACTTATATTTATAAGAATTTTATATGTATTGATGATATGTCATGGAAGCATGAATTTCCACTTACATATCTCTCTCGCTTCCTATACACTCATCAGTCTCTTCATACATGCTCGCCGGTTATGGGTGCTTCTAAAATAAATTTGTTAATTTGCCCTCATGGAAGTCTATGGCCCTAATTTCATATCACATGTCTATTTGTTTCACCTATATCACCATAACTCTTCTTAACAATACCATCCAGAATACCATTTAAAAGGCAAAAATCAGCATTTATAAGGCCGCCTGCACACTCGCCCACCACTCTCGTTATCAACAATGCACCATATATTACTTCGTTTCCGGCGAGGAATCACATATTTCTCCTCTCTTTCTAACGCGCGTAATAACGTATCTCTGTCTCTTTCGGCAATCATTCTGACACATCAAGATCATTACCAGGCGATACAGTGATTTGTATTTTTTTTTATCCAGAATAGCTTTTGTTTTTTCGCTAAATCTTCAGTTTGATTGGGTCGACCTTTAAGTAATAATTAAATTGTGAGAAAATAGTATTTTATTTACGTACTAATATCATATCACGATTAATTGCTCAAAATTATGAGTGCCAACTAAATGCCAGCGTTCTTGACAGTTCGTTTTTGTACCTTTTTTGCTATTGGACGGATAATAAACTTAGATACCAGGATAATAGGGACCAGAAAGACACTGAAAGCTTAAACCGAAACTTAAAAAATTAAGTTAATTTTAATAAATTGATTCTGACATGACTATTATAACATTATGCGTGAAATGTGACCGTGAAATATCTAGTGACACTGGCATTACAAACCACCGTCTGTGTCAATATAAAAAAACAAAACCAAACAAGCGAACAATAAGGGCGAAAAGAGGTCTCTTCATATGCAAAATAGCACTGGAATTTTGACATAACTATAAAAGATGGATCACATTTTAAAAATGGAATACCATTCAAAATTTAAACAAAGAGTTTGATCCAAATACGTTCGATTTTTGAATTCAGCTAATAGTGTTCCTTTTTTGAATATTATTAATAATAACGCAAAGGAATCGCGTCAGACAGCCAAACCCTTTGACAATGGAGCAGTCATTAGTCGATTTGAATAATAAAAAAAGTGTAACTAGAGGGGAGATAGTGGGTTCAACGTTGCATAACAATTATTTTTTGATAGATAATAAATTATTTTTGACGGGGCCGGCCGGCATCGCGTTTAATGCTTTGGTAATAGAAGATTTTGCGCGGCGTGGTCCATTTATCTCTTTTAAACCAAATAAACTTAGTTTTACTTTTATTTATTTTTTTATTTTGTACTGTGTTCAAATTATTATAATTTCCCCTTAATCAACATTTTACCATTATAAAGAATCTATATCTTAATACGTAGTAAACAGAATATACCTAACCTATATAAGCCTCAATCTATTTTATATTTTAAAGGGTACGAGTAGGTATATCTTTTTTAAACTATAGATACCTGATTAATTAATAATTGATTGTACAAATTTTGTACATCAAATTTTAATAAAAAAATATATACAATGTGTCCCGTCATCAGTGTCGGAGCTTTGAATGATATGTTATATGGCATTTTTTATGGACACATCACCACTCAAAACTTTTTTTAATTTTTTTTACTTTTGTTTTAAAATAAAAAATAAACATTTTAATGGGCTAGTCTATTCACAAGAAGCTAATAATTAAAAAAAAATACAAAAAAAATAATATTCTTTTACGTTTTTTTCTTTTTTTGTTGCCCTTCATATTGAAACATTTTTCTTATTTTATTGTTGTCTACATGATTAGCTTTTAAATGAGAACTATTTTATGTGGATAGCACTTTTATACGAGTAGTTATGATTGATTTAGTATAAGAGCCAGAAAAAAAACAAAATGGCTGCCATTTTAGTACAGTAGAAGAAAAAAAAGTTATGAGTGGTGATTTGTTCATAAAAAATGCCATATAACATACCATTAAAGGCTCCGACACTGATCACGGGACACAATGTATATTGATATTATTACCTAATTTTTATATTCAAATACAATTGTAAATTGTTTTAAGCACAGAAAAAGAAATACAACGAGCGACTCAGGGGTGCCAAAGTCGATAACTTTCACTTTTTTGAAAGCGAATCGATAAAAAACACGCACCTTGTGCATTTGTTTGTCGTTAAAATGTGTTCGACATTCGACATCTATAAATCGAAAGTTGGGGCCGTTTTTATATCACCTTGGGAAAGAAGAATTATTGAGACAGAGGGTACCAAGTGCATTAGTTAATATTCTCACGTCTCCGAAATTAACGGGTTAGACAGGCTCTGATAGTTACTTAGAAGTCCTTGTCTGATATTAAAAGCCTTAATCTAGTAGTGCATACATGGGATCTGTTGTTTTTGATGTGAAACATTATTTGGGAACTTTACGAACCCAATCTTGATGGTTAGATAACCATAAAAAACATACAATAGGTTATTGGAAGATACCAATTCCAACATGAGATCACCTCAACATCAAAATAATATTGCTCCTTCAATCACGGCGGTTAAGATAACAATTGTATTACAATAGGCGCAATACCGAATGCGATCCTTTAGTCGTTGAAGGAATAATTAATATGCATAAAAAAATCAGTTCTGTTGAAAACTGGGTACCTACAATTCTAACTGCAAGATTTGATCAAAGGTTAAACGGTGGAAGGTAAGTGGAGTGAGTAGAGGATCTGAAAATAAATGGAAAAAGTAGAGGAAGGCCTAAAAAATGTGATATGATATAGCTAAGAAGATACAGTTAACATCGGATCGAAAAAAGTTGAGAAAACTATATCCATATCACATGAAGTGGGTTGAGAGTAGGCAGATGATGATAATAATAATGATTATAATGACGATAATGATCACTTGCATATCGATAAAGACGAAAATAATTATAAGCATGTAGAAACACAAAATCGTAACACAACAAACGAAACAGATTCCGATCCTTGTAAACCCCTTCGGCACATTAGCACATTGACAAATGATGTGTGTTACGCTTATCTTCAGATTGCCACCCCATCCTAGTTCGGGACATCACTTAAATGGTTCTGCACAAATCAGTGTTCGGGAATTTGGATGTTACCCTTATCCTAGGTAGCATAAAGATTGTATTAACGATAACGTATGCCAGTATAGGTATATCTTGATTATAGACAGAAACACAATTTTTTTAAATAAAAGATGGGTTTGCTCTTGACCATAATCTTGCACGAGATCACAGATGAGGTCTACGGTGTTGCGAGCTTACCCTGAAGCAGCCTTTTCACATTAAAGAGAGTCAGGTTGTTTCAAAAATCAGGAAAACGATTTTTTTCCTAACTTTATGATCTGGATACCATAGATTTACTTTGAGTTGGCGCATCCATTTAAAAATTGTGACATAATCGTTCGTTAAAATTCTCAGATAAAATTGGAAACTAAAAGAGCATTATTCATGGCGGGAATAACTTATTACAAACACTGGTCAGAAAGGTATTCCAAAATCAAAAGAAGAACAAAAAAATAATAGGAGCGTAAATTTGCATCAAGCTTCATTTATATAGCAATTTGTAGTGTACATATTTTCTATTTTTAAATATGTACTAAAAAACTCTGGTCTTTAGAGTCGATGTAGCGGTTTACCCTATGTAAAATTAATGAATTTAAAATAATTACTTGTAACAGTAAAAGCATTACAGATGATTTACTTACACAATTATAGAATTCATGTATGACTTTAAAAACCTATCAACATAATGAAATGTCAAAAGTTGACGGCTTAACTTTTTTGATCATTATCATTCAAATAAAACCGGACAAGAGCGAGTCAAACTTGCGTACCCTTGCGTAGGGTTCTGTGCACGATTAATAAGCCTTAGTATCAGGTATATTATGAATTATGAAAGCATCTCGCATTAGTAATCGCACTCAAAACAAAATAGTTCAAAAAACAAACTGAACTTTGCAGTTCGATCTCTAGACAGGTTCCTATTGATTCCTACTGTAGTAAATAATAGTAAGTATAAGTTTGTAATAGTAAATTCGCTTTTTTGTGTTAGACTAAACATTTATTTAATAGATTTCAGAATAATTCCTGTCCTATCTAGAAAAAAGGGTATTGACAGACAGATGGACAACAAACTGATCCCATAAGGGTTCTATTTTAACCTATTGAGACGCGGAACCCTAAAAAAGTTCAGCTGATCACATACTTAAAGTCACAGGTATGCCTACAGCACCCAATAACAATTAAACTAGAAAATACTTCCAATCTATTGGCTCTTTGATCGTGGCGCGTGACGGTCGACTTTTTGCGGCCGCCATTACAGAATTACAGATATTACCGCGTAATCGACTGATTACACGTAATTACAGGCAGGTGTTATTGATCGTTAATTAATGAGATTTGCTGTTGGATTAGTGTTTTCTTGGAAAAGAGATATAACCTTTTAGTAGCAGTAGTTCGGTTGTTAGTTTGTTTTTTGGTGGCCAAAATAATGCATAGAAGTCCGGTTAATTTAAATCATTGAATAACCTATCTAGGTTGTTCAATCTGGTAAGCCTAACCTTTGGCAAGATCTACTTACTAGGAGTAGGTATTTTGGTCAGCATGCCACCGCCGCCGTGAGAATTTTTTGCTTCAGATTTTTTTTTTTAATTTTAACATTTAGATTTTTAACATTAAGGTAACACTAGGTTCTACGTGATTTGTGGCATTTGATATGAATGAAATAGGTTATTTATTATTTTTGTTTAATAGTCATCTATGTCCCAGCCCAGTATTGGGCCTCTCTCTCCTTCTTCCAAGTCTAGATCTAAGGTTTTGTCGCGCCACCCTAATTTCGCATTTTAATATTGGCCAAATAAATAGCCTACTTAATTCATATTCAATGTCAAAAAACACCAACCAATAATACCACAGACACAATATACAAAAATAGTTCCGTGTTCTGTGCGCAGTACCAATACTCGAATGAACCGAACAGATTCGATTTGAAATTCAAATTTGGAAATCCATTAGTGCGACTCGTCATTTTAATGTGACAGTATTGAGTTACTCTAATTGATGGGTGGCTTTTTTTAACGTTCCGATTTTGAAATTTGAATTCGAGTGCGTTCGCTTGTTCCTTTTTTGAAACATCCTATTAAATGTGGTGACGCTTCCTTTGTGGTTTTTTTTTGTTGTGAAGTGAAAGTTTGCGCAATGATAGGATTATTTTTATTTCTTGTTATTTTATTATTATTACCTATGTATTAGAAATAACTTCTTTGATGTAATAACGTTAGCTTTGGTTCAGTAAGCTTTTAGATGTTTCTGTCAGCTAATTATTGGTTTCGTAAATTTCTCAATAATCCATACTTACTAATATTATAAATGCGAAAGTTTGGATGTGAGTTTGTGAGTTTGTGAATTTGTGAGTTTGTGAATTTGTGAGTTTGTGAGGATGTTTGTTACTCAATCACGCAAAATCTACTGGACGGATTTCGATGAAATTTGGTACAGAGGTAGATAATGACCTGGAATAGCACATAGGCTACTTTTTATCCCGGGAAAAAGCACTGTTCCCGTGGGAAATTCATGCGGGCGAAGCCGCGGGCAAAAGCTAGTTTATAATATTTTTTTGTAAATATAAATGACAAGAAAATAACTGCCGATTTTCGAACTGGTCAGGCTTTTATGAATCTTTGTGAGGACTGATGGATAAACCGATTTTGACAAAATTTACTACAGGTGTAGCTCTAAACATAAAGTATTTTTTATCCCGGAATTCTTACGGAAGTCAATAGAAGTAGCAAGTTGTAGAAACTTATAGCTTAACGGATCACTTGTAACATTAGCATATAACTTATTGCAGTTTACTTTCTTCTAACGGACAAAAAGCTATCGGCGTATATCGATCGATACAAAGAGAAATTATACAGCAATTATTATCAACTGACTTTACTCCATTTTACCGGCTAAGTTAGTGTGGAGACGGACTTTTTGTTTTTTGGTTCACTTCCTGATTGTTGTTGTATTCTTTACTTGCCGAGCCTCGATGCTCCGCTCAGTTGGGAAATTTGGAACTAAAGGATGTACTATTTCCAGATTTATAATCTTGATCTGTATTTGTTTGTTATAAAAAAAATATGTCATTTTATGAGAGGCTATTAGCGTAATCAGCGCTTGTTACTAGTTGGCACAAATACTTCTCATTTAAAGTATATCAAAATCAAAAATACTTTATTAAAACCTAATTATATAATCATAGTGTATTATATGTCTCAAAGCTGCAAACTACTAGCATTTCGGAACGACCACTGCTGAGAAGAAATGCCATAAAAAGCCGTCTCCATGCTCTCGCGCGCGCACCCACCGGCCGAGTGGACGAGATTGCCGGCCGCCGGCAGGTGTCGACCCGGTTCATTACCCAGCGTCACGCGCCGAGGCATTTCAAAGAGGAGTATTGAAGCACCATCATTTAGGTTTTGGTGATTATAGGGAATGTACTGTTTAGGAGTTTAGAGTAACCACTTCCGGACCAGTAGAGCGGCGAGAAGTAAAAGCGACTAATAGTCAACCTTTAGTTTTATGGTCTCCAAAGCCTTAAAGGAGCCATTTAAGAAGGAATGGGCAGTGGTGGTCGCTTACCATCAGGACCCGCTTGCTCGTTTGCCGTGCTCTAATAAAAAGAAGAAAATTAAAATTATGATAAGAATGACATGGTGCATCCAGGATTAGCTTCCAACGGGAGAACTCCTCAATGGTAAACTGCACGGATATAAAATTTTTGTCGCGCATAAAATCTCCAAAAGCTTGTTTTTTTAAATGTAAAATACTAGCTTTTGTCCGCGGCATCACCCGCGTGAATTTCCCACAAGAAAATGCTTTTTCCCGGGATGAAAGGTACCCTACTATGTCTTTTCTTAGTACTCATAACAATGTGTATGAGAAATTTCAGGAAGATTGGTTCAGTAGATAAAGCGTGAAGAGGTAACAAATAAACAAACTCACTTTCACATTTATAATATTAGTTAGGATTAAGAAGTTAGGATTAGGATAATATAAGTTAGGATTAGGATAGGATTAGGATTTTCTTTAATAAATGTATTAGTTCGTTTGATGACTAAACTTTTTGCTTGATGGACTTACTAGTATGCAATAAAGTAATTTGTATTGTATTAACTTTTTTGAGATACAGTCACTGCTTTAAATAATACTATTAAAGAAATTACCTCAAAATTAATAGGTCCAAAAGAGCTTGCAATCGTAGCGTGTAATCAATATTGATGATATCGATTCTAAATCGAGTCGCTTGTCATCGATCATTAATTCACATATAACCCGTGAAAATGGGTGACAAATGTCGTTAGGACTGTTTATTAATGATTGTTGAACTGTCTGTGCCATTTTAACTTGTAAACTGGTAGAGTTTTGCTTAAATTCTGATGTTACTATAGTGTTAGCTGACTGAAGATTTGAAAGAAGAACAAGCTGTCAAGATGAAGCATGAAGTCCTTCAGTCTTCAGTAGTCTGTGGTAGACTGTATCAGCGATGGGTTGTGATGGTTGTATTGTGCGCGTAGCTTTACATAATGTTTATGTGATTTATGTGTTTCCATGTATAAAGTGTAGAAATATGATCCATGTATTATAAAAGGGGTTTGTAAACATAAATCTACGAGTTTTATTCAGAGTAGATAAGAATAGTTATTATTTGTATAGATCTTAGTCGTCAATTCAATATTACTATCATCTTTGAAGTGAAAGATGCGCTGAGGGCTCCTTCATTTTGTGGGATATTGAATGAGACTGCGATGAAACGCTATGCTGTGTAACGCTCGTTTGTGTAACGTCGTCGGCTCGAATAGACTAAGAAGTTCTTGATATTTTTTTAATTTCAGCCATGTTGTCATAAGTACGCACCATTTTTTCTAATGTCCTTACACTTTATGGTGAATAAAAAAACGACCATCATAACATTTATAATCATCTTTTTTGAGGAATTGGTAAAAATAACATGCGTGTCTTATGATGTCAACTCAAAGGAATTACGAAAAGCTTCTATAGTTCTTCTATAGTACCTATTAATGGATTCTGTCCTATTATGATTCAAAAATCATTATGCAACCAATAATGACCCGATTCAAAATGTGCATCAAAACCATAAATCCAAACAGATCTTCCCAAAATCAAACCAAATAAATCACAATCATGCAAATAAGCCCTTGAAGGGCCTTAAACCGATGCAAATTCAAATCAAGGCCATAAAATCTTTTGACAATACACAAAACGTATTCAAATATGAAAATTCCTAACCTACACCACTTACGCCCGGCTAGCGTTAGAGTTTTATAATGAGCTATTGAAAAATGATAGTAAAATTCTCTTTGCCATAATTATCATAAACTATTTAAGGGTTATCTATTTCCCATGCCAAAAAAAACTGATCTTCAACCTTGAACGTTAAATTGTAAAACACAAATTCCAAAATCAAAGTGCATTTCAAAAATCGAACATCGCGATCTATACCAGCCAGTAACAATTTTGAATTGTGTTCCATTGAAAATAAGAGTTGGTTTTTAAAAATGGAACGTAATGGGTTTATGCAAATTTTTCTAACCTTTAAATGGCGTATGCAAATCGTATTGTTGATTGCGCGCGAGCAAGATGCATTTGAGGGTTAACTCAATATGCGTTGACAGATGCATGATGCAACTAAGGTGGGTCGTATCGGGTTGCTTGGGACAACCGGCACGAATCTGTGTGGGATTTCGTCCTGTCATTGAAAGTGAAAAATCTCGAGCAATATTGCATACAATTTTTTGTTTGACTGATGCTATCTGACTGTATAATTTTGTCATATTGTTAAGTGCAATTGAAACTTGGATCCAGCGTATCATAATGTGGAATAGATATCTTCTGCAAAAATAATCTCTAGGTGAAGAAAAATGTTGCACACGTACAATTAACATTAAGTTTAATAAAAAGTAGTATCTTAACACAATCTTCCTGAAGAATCAACCTTCTTTAAATGTGTAGCGATTTCATTTCAAATTTTCGATTTTGACTGCAAAGAGTTGTCACATCGAAAATTAGATATTTACAACATTTCTTATACATTATAAAATTTTGTCCTGAATTTAACCTAAAACTTAGTCCTGTGTTCATTTATATCGATAAAGTAAAGAACTGGATCATTTCTAATCGTGGTCCTAAATACGTTAAAATAAGTTCACGCTCTTTATAAGTGAAGGAACTAAGCAAGAAGGAAGTACTTTATCAAAGAATTAAAGCTTAAAAAAATATTAACTTCGGTTTCCCCCAAATTAGATTAATTAAAACCAAACTAAAGACAAACGAATCGACAGAAGCGCCGGCGCATAACCTCAAAATGTTACCACTACACCATTTATCAAAACCCTGCATTTTTAATTAGGAAAAAAAAAACATATTCGGCCAGTGCGCAGTGGCGCGTACCAATCTGCTTCCGATCGGGTCTTATTGACCCCTTCTCGCTCTCATAGGGTTAACATACATCCATCTCTTTCACACGATCACGTCAAAAACTACGCTAAATATTGGTTCTATTTTGAATCTTATATCCCTTAAAATAAGTGTCAAAGTGTGTCTAAAAATATTGTAATTAGTTTCTCATGTAAGGCTTTTGTTTAAATGACATGTGGTGTCTGTCATTATGTCGGTTAAGGATCTATTGATTGTATCGAGTTTATTAAGAAATAACGTCTTTTTACTGTCATTTTTTTTAAAGAATACATTGCTGTTTGAAATGGTGTAAAAGTTGAAAAACTTTAACACTTAAGTTTTTGTGTTATTAGCATGTAAGTAACTGATAGATAAGACGAAAGGTTATTTCAACTAAAGACCAGTTTAACCAGCTAAGTATTGATTAACTTGCTGATTGTCTAACCTTAACTTGTCTGATAGATATCATTCGTGTGTCAGATAGAGTTTTTAAGCCAATCTTCAAAAACTATACTAATTCATCTATCAGATTTAACCATTCAGACAAGTAATACGCTTTATTAGAAAGCAATTAAGTTAATTGGAATTATGTAGGGAATCTTATTAGATTAGAATGAAGAAAAACTAGCTATTGATACCCTAGGGCGCTTAAATAAGGTTATTACAAATTAATTACAGGATGTGAAAAAGTAATTCGCATACATGTATGTTTATTTAGTCGTCTATTAAGTCTTGGAGGCCAAAGTGTCGCCTACAGTGCGCTTTAAGAGTAGTTTTCCCCCCTCATGGTTTTCCCTAGTTATTAGGGTTCCGTACCTCAAAAGGAAAAAATGGAACCCTTATTCGGCACTTTTTCCTATTTTGGTTGGCGTTACGCGCGTGGTAGACAAAGTTGGCAAACAGTCATGTGGCCTAATTGATGGAAAGCAGTGACCGCAGCCAATATACACCCAATAGCACCGTGACAGAGATTTCATAACCTTCAAATGTGTGGGAGGATACACCTTTTGAAACGCACCATCACCTTTTACCTGATTACCTTATCAATGACATCCGTGGCCTAACGGTTATCATGCCGGACTGCCACACCGGAGGGGTGGATTCGGGTTGGATCCCCGGTCGGGTCAAGATGGAAAATTATATTTTTCAGATTGACCTGGGTCTTGGATGTTTATCTAATAGTTGTTATAAAATATAGTTATGTTGAGTTAGTGTCCCATATCACAAGTCTCGAACTGACTTTGTCTGTGTGATTTGTCCGTATATATTTTACGAATTTTATTTTGACCTGACATGTCGATGAAATTATGTGTAAAATGCGACTGTTATCAGTACAGTTACACCTACACCTACTATCTACTTACCTATGCTCCTTAAGAATCTAACGTTAGTATAATAAGCCATACTTATCTTCATCAATCGTGATACATTCTAACAATGTCATATAAAATATTGCATGCCTGAAAGGGTTAACTGTAGAACTATGCATTGTATAACCACCTGTAACAACACAGTACTCGCAATAAAGAAATTTGAGTTTGAGTTCAAAAGAAGATCACCAGTCTACATATCAATAGTTAAAATGGAAGAAACCAAAAACATGTCGTGTCTAATTAAAAAAACCCAAATTCGGACCCCAACAAAACTAATTAACAGACAATTCATGTTATTGACCTTTGTTATTGTTAGTCCAAAATCGAAATCAGGCGAGAATCGACTTTAAACCGATACTGATAGAAACTATTCATCGATTGAAGAAGTATTTATCCTTGACGTTAACCCTCAAGATGAAAAGGATCTTGATGTTGATAGAATAGAGTAGAGTTTCAGTTGTAGTTATGGTTGACTGATGGTCTTCAAGCTTCGCTGGTCAGGTGGTCACCAATACAAATGTAATTAGATACTCAGACTGTGGTCTGTGGAGGAAGTCCTGAGGATACGGACACTGGGCAGCTGATAAGGATTATTGATGGGTCACCTCTAGAAAGGGTCTCGCGAATTAGATAGTTTTCGACGCAGAGACAAAACCTTTGAATGTAGAAATTTGAAAATATGCAGAGAGGTTGATTGAGAAGATTCTTTTCTAGAAGGTACTTCATAGATTGAAAAAGTACTTTCAAGGGAATTTTTGAAATTCTATCCCTAAGGGGATGAAAAGCGAAATTAACACGATCGAAGCTGAGGGCAAAAGCTAACGTCTGCATATGATACTGACGCGTTGGAATATCAATGCAGAGACGAAATGGCTGAACTTAGAAACCTGGTGTTTTGCAGGGAGGTTCTTTATATAGTGTCAATGAGCACTAAAAAATAAATTTTGTAAATTCCACCCCCAAGGTGGTAAAAGAGTCTAATAAAAATATTCGCGATAAAGCTAAGGGCAACTACTAAAACGATACAACGTTTGATGTCAAAGTCGGAAAATGTCAAAATCGAAAAATGTGAATGTCGGAAAATGTCTAAAACATAAAATGTCAAGGTCGGAAAATGACAAAGTTGGAAAAGGTCGGTTGGATCAACTAAAAAATCTTTATCGAAACCTAGTTACAACAATTTATGAAGTTACATCAAAGTAAATTCGATGAGTTAAAAAATTCGAAAATCACCATTAACGATTAATTGACATGCCCCAACTAGCGGACCGGTGCTATCGAATAATGAGCCCGGCAGATGGTGAGATCTATATCTTGGAGGGGTCAACGAGGATCGAGGTTCGAGGTCGAATCACCCTGTTCCTTTCAGTGGCTTTTTACTAATATCCATCGATTTTGATATGGAAATCATGCTGATTTGGATCAAAGAGGTCTTGTGTTTTCTCGTTTGGAAGTTACTAACCACTTTTTATTTATCTCAAACGTCGGATGGAGCTCTATTTATCTGCTCGGATAGAGTCGAGCCAATGGACCAGGCAAGTCCTTGAATGGAGACCCAGGGCGGACACCCGTGGGAGAGGCCGACCACCACAACGATGGGTTGATGACATCCGAAGACACGGAGGCCATGATTGGATGAGACGGGCAAATGACCGCCACGAATGGAAGGCCAGAGAAGAGGCCTATATCCAAGACTGGATTCAACAGAGGTCCCCATGATGATGATGATGATTTATCTCAATATGTCATCATCTTCATTATTTTAGCCCTTTTCTGCGCACTGCTGAGCATAGATCTCTCTACTTTTTAGTATCGTTTCCTGTCTCATATTTCCCGAGTTCTGCAAGTTTAACTATGTCTTCTTGTCATCCTTTCCCCTGTCTTAGACCACCATTCGGTAATTGACCGAATCTCAATATGTTTACAATTTTTTTGCTACACTAGTGCATTTCTGATTGTCGTTTCGTTTTCGCCTTTTATTTTGAAAATTAAATAAATAAATATAAATATGAACGGACAAATCATACACAGATTGAGTTAGCCCCAAAGTAAGTTCGGGACTTGTGTTATGGGATACTAATTCAACTATACTATATTTTATGACAAATACATATATAGATAAACATCCAAGACCCAGGCCAATCTGAAAAAGATCATTTTCCATCTTGACCTGACCGGGGATCGAACCCGAGACCCCCAGTGTGGCAGTCTGGTGATAACCGTTAGGCCACGGAGGTCGTCAAAATTACTCAGTATTTTTTTTTACAAATTCATATTTTAATTGTTCAATAGGCACAGAATGATGTCATAGTATCTCTAATTTTTGTTTTTTGCCCGTTTTGCGAGGTCCCTTTGTAACAAACATTAGCGACCTCGAATTTCTCCACCGACTTCACCCCCAGGTATTGTTATCTACCCCTCGAGCACCACATCACCTCAAGCCCAGGTCAATCGCTGTATCGCCCCGATCAGAGTTCGATTCCCAGTAATTAGATTGTTAGTCGCATGCGATTCTACGTGACGAATAGCGTCGGTGAGTGATTTTGATACTTAACGTCCTTAGTATGCCAAATTTCTGTTACTTTATATTTCAGTTCATGAAAAAAATTAATCAAGTTAATACATTCATAGAAAAAGAGCAAATTATTTTTTAGCTTAAATAATTTGTTGGATAAGCAAGAATAAAAATAATAGAGTTAATTAGATAATTATAGTTTTTTAATGAATTTTCTTTGTAATAAATAATCTAACTGAAAGACAGTGGCCTGGCTTGTCTACACGCAAGCAACTACATAAATTATAAAGTAAGCATACAAAATGGTGATATCTATCAGGTTTTATAAGTAGACACATTGACCTTGGTAAGCTTCAAAAGCAGCGCGGAGAATATTTATACGTGTGGCCTATGGTATCGGCATTGACAGGTGTAATATTGCCTTGTAGCCCAACACCGTATCGCGCCGCATAAGGCTCAGTTACACGTACCGAGTAAATGGGCGAGACAGTAAATCGCCGAAGGCCCAGTTACACGTACCGAGTAAATTGGCGAGACAGTAAATCGCCGAGTGAATGCTACTCGGCCGAGACAGTGACCCGGCGTGAGATAATACCCCAGTTACACGTACCGAGTAAACGGGCGAGACAGTAAGTCGCCGAGTGAATTCCTAGTACTCGGTGCGTCTGAACACTACGCCGAGTGCTCCGCTGAGCGTTTCGCCGAGCAAATGGGCGAGACAGTAGCTCGGACCCTGTTCTACTTACTAGGCCGAGTGAACGGCGAGTGACCTCCTCCCGCTTCCCCGCACTGTCTCGCGCGCTCACTCGGCGCGTGTAAACGGACTGTCTCGCCACTCGCCACTCGGTCATGCCCGTCATTACGCCACTGCCGCGCAGTATTTCACGTCCGCACTGTAGCCTCGCTCGATAAAACTGCACTGTCTCTCCTAAATGCTAGATGCGTGTAAACAGCTACTCGCTTATCTCACGCCGGGTCACTGTCTCGGCCGAGTAGCGTTCACTCGGCGATTTACTGTCTCGCCAATTTACTCGGTACGTGTAACTGAGCCTTAAGCGAGTAGCTGTTTACACGCATCTAGCATTTAGGAGAGACAGTGCAGTTTTATCGAGCGAGGCTACAGTGCGGACGTGAAAAAATGCGCGGCAGTGGCGTTATGACGAACATGACCGAGCGGCGAGTGGCGAGACAGTCCGTTTACACGCGCCGAGTGAGCGCGCGAGACAGTGCGGGGAAGCGGGAGGAGGTCACTCGCCGTTACTCGGCCTAGTAAGCAGAACAGGGTCCGAGCTACTGTCTCGGCCTTTTGCTCGGCGAAACGCTCGGCGGCGCACTCGGCGTAGTGTTCAGACGCACCGAGTACTAGGATTTCACTCGGCGACTTACTGTCTCGCCGGTTTACTCGGTACGTGTAACTGGGGTACGAGTGATCGCTACTCGGCCGAGACAGTGACCCAGCGTGAGATAAGCGAGTAGCTGTTTACACGCATCTAGCATTTAGGACAGACAGTGCAGTTTTATCGAGCGAGGCTACAGTGAGGACGTGAAAAAGTGCGCGGCAGTGGCGTTATGACGAACATGACCGAGTGGCGAGTGGCGAGACAGTCCGTTTACACGCGCCGAGTGAGCGCGCGAGAGAGTGCGCGGAAGCGGGAGGAGGTCACTCGCCGCTCACTCGGCCTAGTAAGTAGAACAGGGCCCGAGCTACTGTGTCGCCCATTTGCTCGGCGAAACGCTCGGCGGCGCACTCGGCGTAGTGTTCAGACGCACCGAGTACTAGGATTTCACTCGGCGATTTACTGTCTCGCCCGTTTACTCGGTACGTGTAACTGGGGTAATAGCATTCTGCCGCTCAACTAGGACGCAAGATTAGCAAGTCATATTTCAGTGTCTTTTTTAAGAATTAAGTACCCAAATAATGGTTACATTTACACTATCTTAAATAGCCACATTTACCTTTTCGGGGCTAGAAAAATGTCTGACATTTGATTTGATAGTCTTCCAAGTATCAAGACTACTGTGTCATCATATCGATATATTTCGACCGCGATAAGGAAGTCAGTTGAGAATGCTATACATAATTATAACGACCACTAGCGCCACCAGTGGCGGTAATATTAACCGATCGATTGGATAAGTTTATGGCGTATTTACATACAGAGGAACACACTTCACGGCTTGTTGCGTGCGGTTTCAATTTTATTACATTTTATTGCTGTTTTTTTAATGTTGGAATAAAAACGTTACTTTTTATATTTATTGTAAAGTTTTTGTAATGAATTCGAGATCATCATCATCATCCACAGCCTTCCGTGACCCACTGCTGGGTATAGGCCTCCTTCTGTCTACACCAACCTTCTCGGTCCTGGGCCATCCTACTCCAGTTGTTGCCAGCAATATTCTTAACATCGTCGACCCATCTAGCTGCCGGATGCCCTACACTCCGTTTTCCATTTGGTTTCCAATAAATACATTTTAATTTATATCTCGAATTCAATACTATCACAACCACATCTATAGAGTGCATTCATAATATGACATGCATTTGACTCTGAAAATGATTCAATTTTTGAGGTTATTCAAGTGAATTGATAATGGCACTAATAATAACTGATTTAGTGCAACTTTTCAAACTTTCACAAAAACACAGGCAGGCTACTTTTTTGCTAATTTATATCTACAATAGGTAACTGCCCTATGTCCGTACATCACGAGAGGTATTTAAGATAATGTGAGAGGTCTTTAACCTTTATAGGACCAACAGAAACCTTACAATTACTTATTTCGATGGTTCGACGACCAGAGGATCTTGGCCTCCGATACAAGAAGCTTCCACTCCTACCTGTTCTGCGCCACTTCCTGCCAGTCGTCTCTTTGGAGGCCAGAAAACATTTTATTTAATGTTTGCTTGTCTGTTTGTTTGTAAGCGCATCTCGCTTTTCACAGTTAACAGGTACTAAAGATCTAACTTAAAACCTGGCATAGGTTTAATCCTGATACATCGCTTAGATGCTTAGATATTGTTACGAAAACGCACGGGCGCTGTCTAGAAAATACGCAAACTGGAATGTTCTAGACTTACGCTTCGTGAACCCTCTTCGGTTCTAGAAATGATCGGGGGTACAAGCAATAATGAGCCTTACGTACCGTACGGTTAAGGTTCATAGTCGCTTGCAACCTAAAGGAAAAGGACAGCCATGTGTGAGAGCGGATAGCGATACACTCGATCGTTCGACGGAGTTCGGCCGGGAACATTCGAGAAGTAGCTCGAGGGGTTTGGCTGGCCTATATAAGCGTGGTAGTTCGACGCCGAGTTCAGTTCATCTTTAGACGAGCTAAGAGAAAGATCGAAGTGATACAAGTGCGAAGTACTAAGTGACAACTTGGCGATAATTACTGGACTCTGATCATTGTGTTTGGACAATTTGGACAACGTCGTGAGGAAACCCTTGTAATTTTAGTGTGGTGTCTTGAATAAAGTCTCATCAGTGTCATCAGGTGTTTTTATCCAAATCCACGGACCAGTAGCCCGTAACATTTGGTGTCAGAAGCGGAATTTGGAAAATGCCATTGACTCCGAGGGACAACGACGTCACCAGCGAGGGTGTCAAGACACGGGCGCAGCGTGCTGCTGAAGCTTCCCCCACTGGATCTACGGACCAGGCCACCCCCCCTGTGGCCCCGCCCACTCTGAGGGAGGCTCCGCCCACTGGCCACGCCCACCAAGCCACGCCCCCCGTGGCCCCGACTACTTCAAGGATGGCTCCGCCCACTGGCCCCGCCCACCAGGTCACGCCCCCCGCGGCCCCGCCTACTTCAAGAATGGCTCCGCCCACTGGCCCCGCCCACCAAGCCACGCCCCCTGTGCCCCCGCCCACTGGGCCCTCCCACCAGGTCACGCCCCCTATGCAGGCCACGCCCACTTTGGATTTAACGAGTCTAATAAGGATGCTAGAGAATAAATTTACAGCACAGGAACAACAACTAGAACAAAAGTTTACGGCTGTACAAGAGCAGCAACTTAAGGCGCAGGAATGTCAATTTAAAGCACAGGAGGCACTTTTGAATCAAAAGTTTACTGCTGTACAAAGTGTACAAGACCTACAACTCGCTACACAAAAGGAGCTGGAACAAAAAGTGTTGTCGGCAGTGTGCGAGGTTAGCGGTGTGGTAACCGAATTACGGAAGGATGTAGATTTAATGGACGAAAGGGTCACCAGCCTTGGGAATGACGTGGACAACATGAAGATCGGGTTTACAGAGTTAGAGAAAAAGGTTGTTCGTCTGGAAACTTCTGGAGTATCAGTCGCACCATGTGGTTCTGTTGGTGTAGTCCGTGGACCCAACGTGAAGTTGCCTCCGTATGATGGTACCTCATCCTGGGCTGCATACCGTCAACAGTTCCAGACGATCGCCACTGCCAATGGGTGGACAGACGACCAGTGCTTAACCGCTCTCACTGGCTCGCTTCGAGGGAAAGCTGTGGACGTTCTGGAGGTGCTACCTAACGCTGGATTTAAAGATCTTTTGGAGGCTCTTGAATCACGGTATGGAGAGAGGCATCTGGAACATGTATTTAGAGCTCAACTGCGCGACAGAGTCCAGCGCTCAGGAGAAGGACTCCAGCAATGGGCTCTAGAGATAGAGAAGCTTGTCAGAAAAGCGTACCCATCAGCAGAGGCGAACATGGTGGTAACCAACACCGTGCAAGCCTTCGTAGACGGCATCAAGGATCTGGAAGTGAGAGCTGCCGTAAGGCTCCGCCATCACGCCTCTCTGAAGGAAGCACTGGCCCACGCACTGGAAGTCGAAGCTGTCAGGCACGACTTGCGACAGGTTCACAAAGTACGAGAAGTGACGGAGGAAGTCAACGAGGTAAAGGCTCCACGCAAGAAGGGCTCTGGGGTCATGTGTTACAAGTGTGGAGAGCGAGGGCACATGCAGTTCCATTGTCCACAAAAGGACTCATGTGCAGCTACAAAGAAGCAACTCGAGGACCTGGTTGAAGAGCTGACGAAGAAACGTGAATCTTCGTCGAGTATGAATCAGGGAAACGAGTAACAGCCAGAACTAAGGGGCGAGTACTGGCTGGTGGCGCGAAAGAAGCCCCAACAACCATCATCTCACAGGTATGCAATGGGAAAAGCATTGCGATAGCTGGTAAAGTAAATGGTAATGACTGTAAAATAACGATCGACACAGGAGCCTCTAGAACAATAGTTCGACCGGATATAGTGAAGTCCGAGATGAGAAGCAAGAGGAAAGTCACTTGCCGGCTTCTTTCCGCCTCCGGCCAGCCAATACCCGTCTTTGGAGAGATGTCAGTTACGATGTACATGGGAGAAGCGGCGTACCATCATGACGTCATTGTAGCTGACATAGTGGACGACTGTATATTGGGACTGGATTTTATGAAGAAAAACCACTGCAGAATAGATGTTGCGGATGGAATTTTCAAGTGCGGTGAAGAAGAAATATTCATACTTGGAGGAATCCACGGCAAAGTTACCTGCCTAAGAAACATCGTCATACCTGGACGCACGGAGGCTCAAGTATTAGTAAAATTGCCATCTAACCGAAATAACAAGTCGAGTAGATGTGTACTGATTGAGGAAGTACCTTCTAAGACAACGACCCGGAAACTCATGACCGCCAGAACTTTAGTTAGAGGAAAAGATACAGCTGTTGTCAAAGTGGTGAATCTGGATGACCATGAGGTTAACTTAAGCAAAGGTGATGTCATAGGAAGATGCGAAGAAGTCCTTTGGATGAAGAGATGCAGTTCAGTACCAAGCTCAGACGGAATAAAAGACAGAAAGAATGCTACGGTCAAACAGCTTCTTGATGACTGCAAAAGCAACTTGACTTACTCCCAGAGCCTTAAAGCAAAGGAGTTTTTACTACGCTTTGCAAATATCTTCACCAACCAGGAAGGAGACATTGGAAGAACATCTTTGGTACAACACAGAATTGACACCGGAAATGAGAGACCCATTCGACAACGAGCAAGGCGAATACCAATAGCAAAAGAAAAAGAGGTCAAAGATCTGTTGAAGGAAATGGAAAGAAATAAGATAATTGAACCATCCTCGAGTCCATGGTGTTCACCTGTTGTGCTGGTAAAGAAGAAGGATGGTAGTACGCGATTCTGTGTAGACTACAGACGGCTCAATGACATCACCAAGAAGGACAGTTATCCATTGCCTCGAATTGATGACACATTGGATACTCTGAGTGGCATGAAGTGGTTCTCAACCTTGGACTTAAAATCTGGTTATTGGCAGGTGGAAATTCACCCGAAGGATAAAGAGAAGACAGCGTTCTCAACAGGCAAAGGTTTATGGCAGTTCAACGTCATGCCCTTCGGATTGTGTAACGCACCAGCCACTTTCGAACGACTGATGGAATGTGTCCTAGCAGGCCTGGTTGGAGAAGCCTGCCTGGTGTACCTGGATGACGTCATCATCGTTGGCCGTGATTTTGAGGATCACTTGAGAAACCTGGAGCAAGTCTTTGCCAAGATACATGGAGCCAAGCTGAAATTAAATCCAAAGAAGTGTCATTTATTCAGGAACAAAGTGAGCTACCTCGGCCACGTTATTACCAGTGAAGGCATCCAAACTGATCCAGAGAAGGTAGAAGCCGTTAAAAAGTGGCCCACTCCTAAAGACAAAACAGAGGTACGCGCATTTCTCGGCCTTTGCTCTTATTACAGGCGGTTTGTGAAGGGATTTTCGGAGATTGCCAAGCCCTTGCACCGTCTGACCGAGGATAAACGAGCATTCTGTTGGGACGAGACCTGCGAGGATTCCTTCGAAAAGTTGAAGGAACATCTATGTGAGACACCTATTTTGGGATATCCTCAACCAGAAGGCCAATTCATCGTCGATACTGATGCAAGTAATACGGCAATCGGAGGAGTTCTGTCTCAAAGACAGGGAGACAAGGAGGTCGTTATTGCTTACTTCAGCAAGTCACTATCGAGGCCTGAAAGAAACTACTGTGTTACAAGGAGAGAACTTTTGGCTGTGGTGAAGACCCTGCAACATTTCAACAAATACCTCATCGGCAGAAAGTTTTTACTGCGTACCGATCACGCAGCATTAAAATGGTTATTGCAGTTTAAAAACCCTGAAGGTCAAGTAGCACGTTGGATTGAACAATTGCAGGAGTATGACTTCCATACCGAACACCGTAGCGGAAAGGCCCATGGAAATGCAGACGCCCTTTCCAGGAGACCATGTACAGAGGACTGTAAGCACTGCATCAGACAAGAGTCAAAAGAACTGACTCTGAAACTTACTCGGGCAACTCCTTTGGAATCTTGGGAAGACGACGGAATGAGGAAAGCTCAAGAAAACGATAAGGACCTCCGATACATCATTATGTGGAAGAAAGAAGGGGACATTAAACCAACGTGGAGCGATGTGGCACCTAGGAGCGCTATAACGAAGGCATACTGGGCGCAATGGGACAGCTTTATTCTACAAAATGGCATACTTTACCGCAAATGGGAAAAGACTAACGGTAGAGAGTTCCACCTACAAGTAGTTGTTCCAAGATCCAAAGTTCCAGAGGTTCTCCGTATAGTACACGATGGTGTTTCGGGAGGACATCTAGGCGTCAAGAGGACACTAACAAAAGTACGAGAGAGGTTTTATTGGCTCCACTGTCGTGAGGATGTGCAGGATTGGTGCCGTAAATGCACTACATGCGCTGCAGTAAAAGGTCCACAAACACGGAGTCGAGGGAACTTGAGGCTGTATAACGTTGGTGCGCCTTGGGAACGCATTGCAGTGGATGTAGCTGGGCCATTTCCTGTGACTGAGTCGGGGAATAAGTACTTCATGGTTGTCATGGATTATTTTACCAAATGGCCTGAAGTGTTCGCCATACCCAATCAGGAAGCTATAACCGTCGCTACCAAGATTGTTGAAGAAGTTATTTGTCGTTATGGCGTGCCTCTGGAAATCCATTCAGATCAAGGAAGAAACTTTGAGTCCCAAGTATTTCAAGAGGTATGCAAGCTCTTGGGAATGCACAAAACACGAACGACTGCGTACCATCCTCAGTCTGACGGTATGGTGGAACGATTTAACCAGACATTGGAGAGGCATTTGGCAAAAATAGTGGACAATCACCAGAAAGACTGGGACAAGTACATTCCACTGTTCCTCCTCTCGTATAGAACAGCGGAACACGAGAGTACAAAAGCGACTCCGGCTTTCGTGAATTATGGTCGAGAACTTCGGTTGCCAGTAGACTTACTAACTGGAGGGCCACCTGAGGAATCTCAAACTGTGCAAGGTTACGTCTCTGATCTACGGGAGAGGATGCGGAATATCCATGATTTAGTCAGAGAAAATGGATTGCAGTCAAGCGAGAACATGAAAACCAGATACGACAGAAGAACTAATACAGGTGGTTTCGAGGAAGGCAGTTTAGTATGGCTCCATAACCCTACTCGCCGAAAAGGGAAATCACCGAAGCTACAGACTAAATGGGAGGGTCCATACAAAGTGATCACACGACTGAATGATGTGACTTACAGGATCCAACGACAGCCGAGAGGAGCAATGAAAATTGTCCACATCGACCGTCTGGCGAAATATCACGGTAGTAATGATGATGCTCGGGACGAGCATCTCTAAGAAGGGGGCAGTGTTACGAAAACGCACGGGCGCTGTCTAGAAAATACGCAAACTGGAATGTTCTAGACTTACGCTTCGTGAACCCTCTTCGGTTCTAGAAATGATCGGGGGTACAAGCAATAATGAGCCTTACGTACCGTACGGTTAAGGTTCATAGTCGCTTGCAACCTAAAGGAAAAGGACAGCCATGTGTGAGAGCGGATAGCGATACACTCGATCGTTCGACGGAGTTCGGCCGGGAACATTCGAGAAGTAGCTCGAGGGGTTTGGCTGGCCTATATAAGCGTGGTAGTTCGACGCCGAGTTCAGTTCATCTTTAGACGAGCTAAGAGAAAGATCGAAGTGATACAAGTGCGAAGTACTAAGTGACAACTTGGCGATAATTACTGGACTCTGATCATTGTGTTTGGACAATTTGGACAACGTCGTGAGGAAACCCTTGTAATTTTAGTGTGGTGTCTTGAATAAAGTCTCATCAGTGTCATCAGGTGTTTTTATCCAAATCCACGGACCAGTAGCCCGTAACAATATTAACAATAGTAAATTCGCGGACGAAGTCGCGAGCACAAGCTAGTTACTTATAAATGTCTTAATGCGCATATCGCCAAAACAATTAAAGAAGGGTAGACGTGATCGGAGTATTCAATATTGGACAATTAACAGAAGTTCAGCGATGATGGTGATCGGCGACTTTTGAACAGTAATGTGAAGCGATTACTACGAAACTTTTTCAGGGGTCGTATTTCTGTATCTGGATATACGAGAGATGATAATACCACTTTGATTAAATGATTAATAGATTTTTGATTGCTTGTTTTACATTGAATTACATATTCAATGTTTTTTTTAAATGTTATAAAATGAAAAATGGTAATTTAATGTTAACAAATAGAGAAGTATATTTTCGTTACAATTATTTAGATGACTACTCGTAGTTTTCTGGTTGCATAGCTACACAATAAAAAAAAATACTAAAACTTAAATGCTTCGATGGCTCGACGATCCAAAGAGAATCTTGGCCTCCGATACCAGAAGACTCCACTCCTTCCTGTTCTGCGCCACTTCCTGCTAGTCGGCTAGGGCCTTCAGATTGATCGACAGTACATAACAATTGAATTTTGACTCCATTGAACTAATGTTCCTGAAATTATACATACAGTTAGAAGTACATAGGGTACCTTTCATCCCAGGAAAAAGTACTGTTCCCGCGGGAAATTCACGCGAGCGAAGCCGTAAGCCAAGCTATTTGTACTATGAATCTCAAAGCTACAAGCTACTAGCATTTCGGAACGACCACTACTCAGAAGAAATGCGTTAAGAAACTAATTAAACATTCTTGGTCGCCTAAAATACCGGAGAGAGGGGAGGTATTTTAGAAGTAGTCAGCGCTGCGAGGAGGCGATAGAATTGGGATATGGCAATGTATGTATGCAAACCGACCGTGTAGTGCCACGAGCGGGGGTGTCGGTCTGAGGGAGGGGGCCGGGGATGCAGAAGTCAGTGCTGCGCAATGGCGTTTTTGATAAGAAATCAGATTGACGTACTTTACACTATTTTTTGATGTTCAGATGGTTAGAGCGGCCGTCAGTTCGTTATTGTAGTTTCGGAAGAGGCACGCGCTTCCTACTGTTATGGGAGGTATCATCATCGCTATAGAGATCTACAATTAGACAGCCGCCGCATCGGTGGACCGTGAGCCATTAGGGTTTTAATTGAAAATAGCGTAAAGGCTGTAAATTGTTCGGTGCACCCTGCACTGTCTCCGAACGATATTGTGTGTCTGTCTATATCTATATCTATTATTAAGCGGTGGTGGCCGAGTGGTTAAGGCGCCCGCCTGTGACTGCAAAGGTCCCAGGTTCGAATCCTGCCCGTGCTACATGAGTTTGTATACCAATCTGACTTATGTATAGGTAGTTTTCATCAACCACCACTTGCTTCCGGTGAAGGAAAGCATCGTGAGGAAACCTGAACTCTCTAGTTGATAGTTATCAGGTAATATGTGAAATAGAGAAGGCAATAGCAAACCACTCCCTTAACATTGCCAAGATAGGTAGATGTGTGTTTCATTCGACATAATGACCACGACCCTCAGTCATGCATGTCATGAGGAATACGACTTAAGGAGGGGGATATCTATTATTATTATTGTCTATATCTACATATCTACAATGCTTATGACCCTTTATGTTCTGTGCTACTGATATTTTAAAACTAGGCTTTATTTCGCCTGCATCAATTCTGTTTTTCACCCATTTTATCCCCTTAGGGGTGGAATTTCCAAAATTCCTTTCTTAGTACTCATGATATACATCTCTCTTTAGTCGTATTTCCTCATGACTGAGGGTCGTGGTCATTATATGGAATGAAACACACACAACGACTCTCATGTCATTTTTAACGGAGTGGTTTGCCATTGCCTTCTCCATTTCACACACTAGCTGATAATCATCAACCAGAGTGCAGGTTTCCTCACGATGTTTTCCTTCACCGGAAGCAAGTGGTGGTCGATGAAAACTAACATGAGTCAGATTGGTATACAAACTCATGTAGCCTGGGCAGGATTCGAACCTGGGATTTTGTATCCACAGGCGGGCGCCCTACCACTCGGCCACCACCGCTTCAACCATGATATACATAGCTCTGCAAAATTTCAAGTTACGTTCAGAGGTATCGTCTCTGTGGTGATATACCAATTAGTCAGAAGTGGTTTTCGTTGTACTTGTAACATTTTATTTTAATTTTTTTCGAACGTATTTGTAACAACAAAGTTTCTTGCTAATTTTTTGGAGTGCTTCATTCTTGAGTAATACTTATAATAATGTCACTAACGTTTATACAAGACTCATTGAAGAGTTAGAGAGGGTTGTTAAATACAATATTAGCGCGAATTAATGAAGGTGTTTCGCTAATGCAAAGAGAATCGCTGAGACGCGTTGTTCTTACATTTGACATATTTTAGAGAAATCCTTCCGCTTGCCGTAATGAGTGTCATATTCGGACGGTAGCGTCGGCAAATTAAAGGTATTCTGTTTTTTTGATATAAAACATCTATTGTCGTGATTTGGCAGTAAAGTCAAATGGCATGATGCTGTCGTGTCACGGTCCTCAGATGTTTTATATTTTCCGGGCGGCCCGTGACGGCCAACTTTTTTTTACTTCTGACTGCCTCCTCTGATAATTAAGACGGAGAAGCTAAAGGAAAATACAAAGATGAACAATGCAAACCCAAATAAGACTCGATACTTAGTTATTTCTACGGTGGCAAATATGGCCTCAGTTTTTAAAATTAAGATTATGAATATAAGTGATTAGCTTTTGCCCGCGGCTTCGCCTACGTGAATTTCCCACGGGAACAGTGCCTTTTCCCGGATTCATAGGGTACGTTACCATATGTCCTTCTCAGTACTTCTAACTATGCGAAATTTCAGGAAGATTGGTTCAGTAGATAAAGCGTGAATAGGTAACGAACAAACAAACCCACTTTCGCATTTATTATAACAGCTTGTACGTACGATGTTTATTGAATAATTTGTAAACAATTTCTTGAGAGCTATTTCTAAATTCAAATCAAACTAAAAAGCCAAACCCTTATAGAGTATCTTATTTCCAGCCAGTATTTCATAATTCAAATCAAAACCAAGAAATTCGCAATAAACTTTTTTCTCTGCGGCCAGTATCGCGCGATACAGCGCCGAGTAGCGACGTGTAAAATCTGCATTTCTTTGAGATGCACTTGTCCCCCCGCGCCCCTGAGAGGGCTCCAGCTCCACTTCCTCTTTGAGCCCGGCTAGGTTTTGTTAGGAGTGCTTGCCAGCTCGTGTTTTGTTCCTGAATCAAAAAACACGCGTCTGCTTAGAACTATTGTTTGGAACGTGACGAATAAATTCTGACAATTGGAGATTTGATGATGTTTTGAATTTGGAAATTGTTGCTGTTGATATAACAGATGGCAATTCAATGTGCCTTATTATTCAGAAATCTGGCTATAACTTACTTGCTTTGGTCCGCAACTTCGTCTGCGTTGAATTTGGTAGATATTAGTAGTAAAATGAAACATGAACCAGATTTTAAGTTAAATCACAATTATTAATATTTTTAGATGTTTGTTTTATTTCAAAGAAATGCTAATCTCATGCATTGTTGCTTTCTGTATGGACTCATCTGTTACTCATCTGTTACTATTAGTTTTTTACGTTATTGTATTTGTTAATCCTAGTTCTGTCTGCGCCGTACCTGCTGATCTATGATCTATAAGTCATACCTGTCGGTTGCCTGTAAGAAATTGCTGTAGCGATAAGGCCGCCATTGTACATTGGCCGTTAAGACACAATGTACTCCTTTTTCTTTTTCATGGTGCAATAAAGAGTTATTATTATTATTATTAAGCGCCATCTATAAAGTCATATAGAACATATATTTGTTTAAATTTAGGTTTTTAATTGTACCTATTATACACCTCAAAGCTACAAACTACTAGCATTTCGGAACGTGATTTCAGTTTCAGATGCGTGATACATAATACAGACTATTATTTTTGACTGTACACAATCTAGTGTTGTAATAAAGTTAATGAATACCCCTCTGGCATGCTAGGCGACCAAGACTGTTTCATGAGTTTCTTTCGGCATTTCTTCTCAGCAGTGGTCGTTCCGAAATGCTAGTAGTTTGTAGCTTTGAGACATAATATATTATGATTAAATAATTAGTTATCGACGTGAAAAAGAGCCTTCTTTGAAGGCCAAGTTTCAATAAAAAAAATTGACTTTGACTTTGAGACCAGTTACAGTTTTATTTTACTTATAGAATCCAAGGCACCTACCAGAAAGCCTTGGACGAATAAAGAATAGGACAATTTTCTCGATCAGAGGTTTCCATCAGCACGCAACTTGGAGTTTAGACGAGATTGCACAATTAATGCATTGTTCGTTTGCAACACACGTCTCGATTGTCATTGCGTCTGTCTGTCACACTGTCATACATATGTTGTGAAAATAATAAAGGCCGGAATAGATTACAGTCCATATATGTAGTAAAAATATTGTGTATTATTTGTCTATATTTAAAAAAAAAACCTATAAAACTAGTTGTATCCTGGGGCTCCTCTCCCGTTGGAATTTTGGTCAATTTTCAAAGTCAAAGTCAATTATTTTTATTTATATAGGCTTAAAAATAGCACTTATAAATCGTCACATTCTTGTTTTTTAGTTAGTTGACGTCATAAAATTACTTTAAGCTAAGTTTACCACCGCCTCCAAAGCGCAAGTGGAGAAGAGGCGGTGCAACAAACTCCACTGCTGCATTTTCTCCTAACTGCTGGTATCATCATCATAATCATCTTGAGTGGAAATGGTAAAATTAGATTTTCTTTGGCCAGTATTTGGCCATTTTCACCGCCCTATGGTTTGCCTCATTGAGATTTTCCAAGTATTTTCTTCTAATTTTGGGATAAATATCTCATGTCCTTGTAAGTTTTCAGTATTGATTTGTAGACAGGGTCTTTATATAGCGTATGTGAATACTAAGATCTTTTTAGAAACTCCACCCTTTTGACAGTGAAATGGGAGATAGGGATCACAATTATATTTTTAGAATTTTTTTTTTCATCATCATCGCTTACCATGAACTCATCTTCATTCCAAGCCTTCATCATCATAAGGAGGTGCCATCTTCAAAACGGGTTTGGAAAATAATGTTGGAAATCAGTCCTCTATAGGCTGAGAAATCGGCGAACATACATAAAAAAAAAACACATCGAAACATATAACCTCCTCCTTTTTTGGGAAGTCGGTTGATAAACAAACCATAACCTTACATTAGGTAATTAAAAATAAAACTTACCAACCTATCCTCCCAATATCACTTCAATACTAACCCATAGTATATAATATCTCGATGAACCCAAACGACAGAATCCATAAACATGACAGATTTTTCCGTATCCTTCACGTACGAGCTCTGAAAATGGGTCACCCTCCTCCTATAGCACCCTCCTCCCCCCGATCCGCACTCGTTCACACGACGATAATTGAGAATTCCTCTCGTATCCGACTGGAAATGATGGGTGTTAGAATTAGTATTTTTTATACCTCTCTCTCTCTCTCAGCCGAAAGACGTCCACTGCTGGACAAAGGCCTCCCCCAAGGATTTCCACAACGACCGGTCCTGCGCTGCCCGTATCCATGCATACTTTTATAGCTCTCTCATCTCTCAGCCGAAAGACGTCCACTGCTGGACAAAGGCAACACTTTTTATACCTGCGAATATCAGAATAAAAACTTATCTATGTCCAGGTTTTTGCGTAATTGTGTACCAAATTTCATCAAAATATACTCAGTGGATCAGGCGTGATCTGGTAGCAGATACAACATCACGTCTTTATCCCTTACAGAGCCCAAGAGTTGTAAGTTGTAAGACTCGAAGGCCACGCTTAGCTGAATAGTGGGCTTATTGGTGGAATGGAGATTCAGATATAGTGACAGGTTGCTAGCCCATCGCCTATGAGTGGAGGAATCCCCATGCAGTTTAAAGCCATTTCCCTCGACTGACTTTTATAATCTGCGCGGGAAGAGAAGCAGGTGGCACATTCTTTGCTTTTTTTCGCTTCCAGACCAGCATGATGGTAACAATTTTTTTTCTAGCTATTTATGTCCCACTGCTGGGCAAAGGCCTCCCCTAATTCTCTCCACTCATCTCTGTCCTTCATCTTTTCCGTCCAGTTCTTATCGAATCCCTTTAAATCATCAGACCATCTCGTTCTTGGTCTCCCTCTCTTCCTATAACCACCGGAGGAAATATGGCGACAGCCTCGAGGGCCATACAGCCGAAACAGTAACAGCACAAAGGGCTCCCAGGTCTGAACGAACCTCGGCTTTGGGCGTTACTCACAAAGCGGCAGAGCGGTATATTGCTCAATTTGCCTGAAGGGCCTGAGGGGAAAAACGTCCTGGTGCCGCCGGGCGGTACCGTGTGAACGTTGAAGCGGTCCTACTACTTCGCACTCGATTCCGGCGAGTGCGGTGTCTGTTTGAGTTACCCTGAGCCCTACTATTACCTCTAGAGTGATCGGAAGGAGGATTAGCAACCGTAATGGGGTCGTCTGGATCGGTAAGGACGTGCCGCGGCCGGCGGTGCCGGAATCGGCGGAAATTCGCGGTGTTACATAACTTAAAGTTTATTTTCTACCAAGGCAACATTGAATTTGTCCACACAATATTGTGTAGGCTGGCTCTAATACCTGATACGTCATCAGAAATTGAAAAAAATTAGACCGTTTGTATGCAAATGCGTGTTACATGAATATTTATGTGGCGCTCATTTCAGAATTAAACTCTGGATCATTTGCTGTCATTTTTCTACGAAGAATTAAGCAATTATCTCGACGTCTATAATTAAGAGCCAAGAGCGAGTCGAATTCTATGTTAATAGTTTAATACCTAGCTCGTCCATGCTGGATCGGAGCGAAGAAAAATGCATAGAATTTGCCAGCTGCTTCTCTTCCTTCACCGATTGTTAAAAAACTGAAGAGGTTTTAAACTGTTTTTTTTTTAACTTAACATCGTAGCAGGAATAGCCACGTAATGCGAAGAGATGAGCAAAATGTTGTCAAGAAAGCTCTATTTCTCCCAGAGAATAAAAGAGGTCCTCATACTGATCCACCACGTAAACAAGGGGGACCTTGTTTACGTGGTGGACCAGTATGAGGAACCCAAAAAGAAAATTTACCCGACCCGATAACCCTTAACAGAATGTCTTGGCTCCAAAGAATGAGGAAAGCCGACTCCACCTAATGTGGGAAAAGGCAAAGAACAAGAAGAGAGCATAAATATTATAGTCTAGAGATTGATGGGTTATGGTTCATTTTCCTTATCCATAAGGAATATCATTGCGACACGAGTGGGGCCTTTAAAATGGCTGATATTGGAACTCTAAAGAAATCCTATTATTAATCATAGGTCTTGCGTAGACTTGCTAAATGTATAATTTTCAATTACACTGACTTTCGACATTTAAATGTAAAACTTAGTTGCAATCTATGCTAAAGCCGAGTGCACACGTTAATACAGATCGATACCAGCAGGCTGCTACATTAATAAAGCTGTAATTTGAAGCTGAGGGTCAGGACTTGCTTCCACTATTACAATACTTTAGAAACTGGAAGAAAATATAGATTACTAACTACTAGTGAACATTTAAGAATTTCAAGAAAGTTTAGATACAAGCAAATTATTAAAATAGGAAATAAAAAACACGACTGACAACTCACATATGGCTATGTCACTCGGAGGAATGCAAGGAATCTAAAAATACTTCTCACATCATTTGTAAAGCCGTTTAGGACTTAAGGTGAAATAAAGAAACTTACATACACACAAACATACATACATAAACCCTGAAAACATAACACTCCTTTTTTGGTCAGTCGTGTAAAAAGTACCTAATTTGCTGTATTAGCTTTACTGTGATTTAGTATAATGATTAATACTTTGGCAGCTGGAAGAAAATATGTAAATAATAACTGCCGCTAAACACTTAGAATTCGAAGTAAGTTACCTAAGTAATCTACATTTAACTATGTCTAGTAAAAGTACCTGATTTATTAGTAGATTTTACTGTGATATTAACACAATAGACTTATTATATAGGTACTAAGTCTACGATTAATACTTTGGCAACTTGAAGAAAATATGGAAATAATAACTGCCCGAAGTAAGTTGGGATAAAAAATACCTGATTTGCTGTAGTAGGTTTTACTTCGAAGCGGTGATAGATAGCTAAGTCGATAAGACGCGCGAATGGACTGGGCGCATTTTGGGCCTCGTCGACTTTTTGTAGACAAGTTAGCAGGGACAAAGAAAGATGTCACAAACGCGACTTGTTTACCAAAGTCGTAATCAATCAATCAATATTTATTTCCAAAAATACAGTTGATAGATGTTACAATTTAACACAGGTACATGTATTCAACCTTAAAGTAAGGCATGAAAACCGCCTCATCGCCTCGGCGCATCGTAGTCGCCTGAAACGCACCCAGACCTGTGTCCGAAAGGCGTTTTGGTTCGAATCTCGGTCTGATGTGTACCTTTGATTTTGTAGATCAGTCTGATTCATGCACTTTTATAGAGAAAATGCTTCTGGTGAATGAAAACAACAATCGAAAAGAAAGAGTGATTTATAACTAAATAATAATCTCTTTTATAGAGAAGTTAAGTTCACAGTAACAAACCTTAGTGTAGACTATTCATTTGCGTGATAAATTAAAAAAAATGTTCATATTCGTCCCTTATTCATCCACTATATAGGACGTTCGGTTTTGTTTATTATAACAATCCACGAATATAACTGACATAACTACTATTTTAAAACTGAAAATAAGAACACTCCATATAACGAATAATACATAAGTTTTATTTTAAAACTAAAAATAACCCGTCCAACGAACATAATATCGCAAAATCAGAAGCTCAGGGTGGACATTAAAATAACTATCCGAAGGCTAACAGTGTTGCCAGCAGAAAAAACTTAAGCCCGGGCGAGATCATAAGGCATTTTTCCGAACACACACGAACATCCCCATCGCCCCCCACCCACCGTGATCTGGGAGCTCGATTGCACAGAGCAATGTTGGGGAGGAAATATACAGAGGTTGCATTGACTCTAGTGATAGATTTTTTAGAAGCTAATAAATCAACCACTAGATTTACCACTTTATTAGACGCTAAAAAGGTTGTCTAGTTTTGCCTATCGCGGTGATTGTCTATCTGTCTGATCTAGAATAACTTCTATTAATATTACTTGTCAACCTCCCTGATCCTTTTCTTTTGTATTTTTACTGTATTTTTAGATAGAATAAAAATAGAGTCAGATAGTGGTCAATGTAAAACCTGAATTGTATATTAATTAATATATATTTTTTTTTTATACTATATGGACATGTTTTTATCTTCTTCCTTATCATTTTCCATTTTATGTGGAGGCGGCAGCCAATGTCTCTTCCCTCCACTTCATGCCTTCATTTACCATAAAGACGCGTAATTTCGTAATACGTTCTTTCCATCTTTTTTTAGCCTTCCTCATCTTTTCCATTCACGATGTTTCAATCATTAAAAATAAAATCCACAAAATGACAAAAGTCTCTGTATCTACACTACTCTGTGGCTACTCTTTGCTTCTTCGTCTCGCCCGATACCTAGCAATGTGTGCAACTTCCACTGAAAGACGTCCGTACCAGTACCTTCCTGAAAATGTATGCTGCCCCCCCTAAAAGCACGCACACAACCACACGGGAAAAAACCTCCAAGTGTTCGTAATCAAATACACGACATCTCTCTATGTGTGCGTGTCTGAAAGATTACACTTAGGTATCGTAATATATATTTCTTTAGCGAAAGGTTTGGTATCTGTGTGAGTATTTTTACAACAGTGTGCGTTAGAGGTTTGTATTTTTCGTGAAGCTTGTACGTCGGTGTGGGTTATATTGACATTTTTATACATGAATTTTATGTGGCCGATTTAGAGGATGTATGCATGTGTGTGCACCGATGTTCATGGAATACCGAATGGATGTAATTAATTTGCTTCAAACAGTTCTGTGGTTCGAGTCGTATGTGGATTTTCGTATGTTTTTTGGAGACATACTGTACTGAGTGTTTGTTGTTTTTGTTCTGTTAGTTATATACTTATTTTAAAGGTGAATCTGCTGAGATTAATTATTTAAATTTTTCAAAAACTAATAGCGAAAGAAATTAGTTATCATGACTGACTGACAGGTACTTAAATATTCATTCAAAATTAATCGTTGAAACAAAGTAATTTTTTATTTATGCCAATATGGAATTGTTTAGTTTAAACGATAAATGAACTTATTAAGTTGTTTCCAGTTTAGTTAGGACATTGGATCCTTCTAAACCATAGACAAAATCATCAATCAGGTGATCTGTGTGTATTTCGTGAAGGCACGTTTTGGTGAGGCCTTTAGGCGATTTAGAGTCTATGACAGTTGTACGAATCGATTGTACCTGGAAGCCATTTAATAAGAGGAAAAAATCTAATATTCTAATTATCTGATACTTTATATCTAATTACCTCTACTTACGAAAGGGCTAAGTATTTCCAGGCACGTAAAGAAGCAGAATGCCATCAAAACTTTTCATAAAATCACGACTTCTAAAAACCACTTACCAGTCAAAACTCAACCTCCAACCAAAAATCTTCCAAAACTAACATTAACCAAAACCTTCTCACCTGAAACTCCAGCATATACCAAGTTGCATAGAAAATCTTGCATACACAAAGACATAAAATATAATTTAGAAAAAATCGCTTCACACGTAGCTGTGCCCCCACTCCAGTGGGGGGTGGGGGTCCCCCCAGGGTGACGGACCCACTCGCCTCCCAGGTGTACGGTATTGGTGCAATATGCAATGCACTATTGTTGCATAAATTTTAGTGTTTCGACACTGGCATTGACGCTGCATCCTGCTAATTTGATGGTGGACCATTTGTTGCATTTCGTACCTTTTTCTAGACTATTATGAAATTGAATAATTTTAAAATTACATAAATATCAACATTTTGTGAGCTTCTGAATACTTAAGTAACTTATACATGAAGTGAATTATGTATTAGTTATTCCGTTAGTGTTATTAGTTTTAGAAAAAAAAAACAGAAAAAAGTAATTAAAAGGCAGTCTTCAGTCTTTCTTATATATTATCACGCCTTTTTCCCGTGGGGGTAGGCAGAGACTAGCGATTTCCACCTGCTACGATCCTTACAGATCTCTCTTGCTTCCTCTACACTCATCACTCTCTTCATACATGCTCTCCGGTTATGGGTGCTCCTAATATCTCCCTTTTTAAGGAGAGATTTCCCTTTTCAGTCATTCTTGTATAAGTATAAGCAAAGATTGGGAGAAAATTAAAGAGCGTGGGTGAAAGATTTTAACATCATCTTGATGACGAAATGTATCATCTTGTGAGCATCTATTATGCCTGCAATTTTCAACTGCTTCTTCTTCAATTTCAACTTCATTTCCAAGGGATTTAAAATCTAGTAATGCAGTCAATAAGCTTATTTCAATATATTTACTGTCATAAATGAATATGTGGTACGGTACCTCATTAGCAGATACTTTATCAGGCATTTTAGGCTATGTTCACAAAAATATAAAGTCATGGAAGATGCCGCAAGGCAGTTTATTATCAGGGTACCAATTCCCTATAACACTATGTCTAACATTGTCTACATTTCCTGATAATTTATCGAAAATTTTATTGCAGTACCTAATCCTGGATTCTATTTTACTTTCAAATCCTAATGGAATGCTGTGTCATACAAAGGACAATCAATTATTACTTTGTAACAGCGAAATACTAAAAGTACACTTCAAAATAAATCAAGATGGCGGAAACAAATGCTATTAACCCAGTACCTTAAACGCTCAATTGCAATCTAAAAGCAACCTTACACAGAGTTGTTAAGAGTCATTTTTGAATGAAAGAAAATAACATAGCTCACGGGAATCGCATTTCTATTACATATTCCCTAGTAGGAACTATAACAGTCAAATAAATCCTTAGTTTCGAGCACAGATGTCTGTTCGCAAAAATTCGGCAGACATTCAAGTCTTCGCTTCCGGCATTCTATATTTAAATTGGCCGCTGCTATTGGCTACCGGTGAATAGGGTTTGCACCTGAAGAGTTTTAAATTAAAGAAGAAAATTGTATAAGTAGTGAAATTCCCCAAGAAAATTTAAAAGTTAGTAAAATTGGTGCAGTCGGTAATACAAGTAGGTACCAAGGTTTTGTTTCATTCCACTTATTTTCTTAGGAATCAGAAACGTTTTCTCTTCAGGTAAGAAGAATAAGTCATAATTTCTTATATGCTTAAAAGAAATGTAACAAACATCTTCTGTTAAAATTTAGAGTCAATATATTTTCAAATTCAAACTTCCTACAAAAGCAACTAATATAAATTTTTTTTTAGGCTTTAACAACATGACCAAATAATGATACAAAGATAACTTATTAATGATATCAGGACATCTTTCTCATCAATAATTTGATTAAAACTAACGTAAGAAATAGTCATTATGATTTTTAATACGGATACTCGTGATCTTTCTCATCTAACATCTTCTATGACATATGCATAAAGTAATTAAGTTTTGCTATGTCAATCTTCTCGAAACCCTTGACGAAAGAAAACATTACTTTTTGATGTTCTCACATTGCATGACCCTACTGAAAATTTCTCCATAGAGCTAGTAATGTCTATGCATAAAGTATTCGAAACTTGTTAAAATGCAACGTACTCGGTGCTGCATCAAAGGGGCTTATTTAGCAGATTTCCTTGTCCTTTGTGAGGTGTTAAGGTATTTCAGTGTATTTGATAACGATTTTGGGTTTCTCCTGGAAATTTGCTGCTACGGTTTAGGTTTTGAAATTTATGTTAATTTTAAGACTGGGAAATGGTGTCTCATCAGTGTATTTTTGGATACCATTGTTGGAAATAGGTAAAAAATCTTTTTGAAATTTAATAGGTTGCTTAGCTTGAAATTGCCGTATTATACTGATCGTTTTAGGTGGCATTTGATCATTAAATATCCTGTTATCATCGCTCTTGACTTTGTATATTTGTCGACAACTAGATTACAACAAAGCCTTCTTATTTTTCCTTGCTTCGAAGGCATTTTTCCGCAGTTAAGCCTTTGGTAGCACCTTATCTGCACGAGGAAACTGTTCAGCTGCTCCACTCTCTCCTTCCTTCAAGAAGCAAACTACTGCTGATGGCATACGGCAGGTTCCTGTTTCCCAGGAACTCTTTTACCAGTGAACCAAGGTTTAAATTTAAATTGATATAGGATTAAACATGAATGAAGGTAATGTTATAATGATTTTTTTTTTACAAGCTGTATAGTTCTGATATAGACTAAACGTTTGCATCACATAGAAACAACATAAAAGAAATGCATACAAAGGTTTAATATCCCAAAGGATTCAAACCTACGACTCCTCAGATCATAATGCTAACCAAACACCAAGATTGCTAAACTGTGGGGGCAAAATGGATTGTATACCTTAAGAAATCTAACCAGATCTAACTTAAAGTAGTAAAATAATTCAAACTAATACTTTACTACGAAAAATCCCGAAGAAAGAACAGCCATAACTCTATTTACTTTCGGCTAACCACAAAATGGTGCCGGTTTAAAATTTTTCAATATCCCGGGCCAACTGCAAGTTATTCTCACCTTGTTTTAAATAAAATCAAAGTGTAGCAAGTTCTGTTCTTTATGGAGTTCATAAAAATGGCTGTGTTTGCCAGGAGCACGAGCATGGTTGATAAATATAAAGAATATAGAAGTGGCATCGGTAATCTTCTTCGTCGTTCTTGCCTGCACCTGTTGGTGCTGAAGCCTGGGTATTATTTGTATGTCAAAGTCAATTTTTTTTATTGAAACTTGGCCTTCAAAGGACGCTCTTTTTCACGTCGAAAACTAATTATTTATCATAATATATTATGTCTCAAAGCTACAAACTACTAGCATTTCGGAACGACCACTGCTGCATTACAGAAACAAAAGAAAGTACACAAGAATAAAGTTTATAAATAGCTCCTCTGGCATGTTAGGCGACCAAGACTGTTTCTTGAGTTTCTTTCGGCATTTCTTCTCACCAGCGGTCGTTCCGAAATGCTAGTAGTTTGTAGCTTTGAGATATAATGATTAAATAATTAATTTTCGACGTGAAAAAAGCCTTCTTTGAAGGCCAAGTTTCAATAAAAAAAATTGACTTTGACTGCATGCTCTGTGCTGGGTTGTCAATGTAGCATAAATGTGAAATAGGCAAAGTCATCAAAAATCTTTGGTAACTGTTGTCCATTGTCAAGATAATGATGATGTGATGATGATCACGCGGCCGATGATCTACCTTTTCCTACTCTTACCATTTTTTGCACTTGGTAGACGGTAAAATTGGATTTGAATCCACTAAAAAAAACTTAATGGCGTCAGCGCCGCATTTGTGATGGGATCCCTTCTCTCGTACCATAGATCTGGCGTTCTGGGACTATAAAGTTCAACAGTGGACTTTAAATAGGTTGTAAAGAAGTATTTCTCTGTGCTTACCTTATTTTTCACTACAGGCTAGCGCGTACCTCGGAAACTTGGTAGGAAAATTCGATAAATGTTATAGTTTTAAAACATTTTGTCTTATTTTTTTTTCCATTTTCTCTTACTTCCCCTTTCGCGTGAAAATTTAATTAACTATTATCTATTGTTATAAAAGTCCTAATTTTTTTGTTTTTCCTATCTCGAAGGCTTGCAAGTGAAAACTAGATTTTAGGATTTCAACCCAAATCTTTTCGACCGTGCAGTTGACCACTTCACCACCACAGTTTTGCTTAAGTAATTACTGAAACTATACCAAATTAAAAGTGCTCTGTTAATGAAATACGACTGCGAACGACGCCATGTCAAAACTTAATAAAGTTGGGTGGAATAGGAGGCATCTGGGTGGAATTTTTGCGCCGCATCACTATTATAAATGTGAAATATTATATTGGAAGTTTGAATAGGGATGGGATTTGTTTTTGTCGATAATTTTTCTTATAATTACTAGTTTAGTATGTAATGTTGAATTCCTTGCGCGTTGCGCCTAATCTGTCTTGAATTTCCCATTTTTTATACTTTTGACTTCGAAGCTTTTTCAAAGTAAGTTAGAATCTATGAATCTATCAAAAATTAGAATAATATGTATTTTTGACATTCTAATAACATAAATCAACAATTTTTGGTACCTATAGGTTTATAGCGTATTTGTAAAACTTCTTCTTTCGACATTGTTGGTCGAAACTCAAGTTTCCTTTCAGTTAAGTATTGTTGAATGGCCAAGAAATATTTTTTGGTTCATTAAATCTGCGATTTAGGAAAATCATCGGTTAAATAAGGAAAATATCGACAAAACCCCATCCATAGCACCGCAAAGTTTTATTAGATGAGTTGAAGCGATGTGCACAAAATATTGTAGAATTTATCGATAAAAAACAAAATGTATCGATAAATTCCCATCCCTACCGTCGCAATGTTTCACCAGGATCGAGTGGAGCCGACGTGCAGTATATCGAGCATATTCCGACTGCAGGCGTCATGTACCAGATATGTACTGCAGGCCGGGGCACACTCAGACCAGTTTATATTTATATGATTTTGAAAAAAATGACTTTGAAATTTTCAAGAGACTTTAAACACGATACGCTTTTTATTTCTTTTGGCCACGTAATGCGTAGAGATGAGTATAATACGTCCTAAAAGCTTTATTTCTCCTAAGGAATACAAGAGGTCATGGATGCCTCTTGTCTACGTGGTGGACCATTATAGAAACTTACCGAAAAAGAAAATTTACTCGACCCAATAAGGGTGTCAAGGGTGACACAATGTCTCAGCGTTAGAAAATTAGGATAGCCGACCCCATCTAATGTGGGAAAGAGTAGGGAACAAGAATAAGAGGAAACGCTGATACGCTTTTTCTGATAATATACTGCAATATGCTTACTTATGTCCATCGAAGCCCATGACAGATAGGAATCGAATGGATAAAGTAGTAGATAAATTGGATGATCATACTTAGACATATTTAGTGCTTTGACAGCCTCTTGCTATTATCTAAGTCAAAATCTACTTACATACTTGTGTTTATTGTGTAACTGGACTAAAATAGGTAGAAACTCGCCAATTCCTTGTCTGTGCAACCTATTTAATAGATTCAGCTTAAACTTAGATTTTGCTGATTCTATTCCAAAGACTCGCAAAGTTATTTTGTCTGTTATTTGAACAACTATTTTTAGTTTATACTTAAAAATATACTCAGTACTTACTTACATTTAATTTACAATTGTACAAAAGTTATAATTTATTCTTCACTTCACAGTTCACAGTTTTAATTTTAGTTCATCGCAGTGGTAGATATACCTAATATGTTACAGTTTATGTGCAAGCGATGTTTGTATATAAAGATTGTGCAATCAGATCTATTTTTGGTGAATGGTGATTGTTATTTTCCATGTATTGTTGTAACAATTGTTGACAAACTTAATAAATAAAATAAATAAACTGGTGTGTATTGAAATAAATTGATGAATAATCTTTCGATCTCAGGTAGGCGACACGTCGCCACTCGTACACCGATTTATCTTTTCTTTAAAATTTCGAAGCACTCAGTGTATCCCCAACCTTAGGTAGCACGAGCGATGCCTCGACCGAACGACGAATATCTGGAGGACGATATTCGCTGATTATAGAGCTCTGGTGCTGAGTTTTTGAACGGATATATTTATTTATATTGATACATTGAACGTAGAAAGCAGGAGACGATGGAAAATGTCTGAAGACGCGAAGGATCATATCTTAATAACTTTCAGTAGTAGTTGTGGGTGTAAATATCGACACAGATCCTACGAATAAATTATTATAAATGCGAAAGTGAGTTCGTTTATTTGTTTGTTACCCCTTCACGCTTCATCTACTGAACTAATCTTCCTACATAGTCTGAAGTACTGAGAAGGACATAGGATAATCTTCATTCCGGGAAAAAGCACTGTTCCCGTAGGAAATTCACGCGGGCGAAGCCGCGGATAAAAGCTAGTATTATATAAAACTTAAGAAACTAAGTGTATAACTATGTCTGTAACTATATTTGTCAGTCTGGGAGTAAAGAAAAATCATAGAATTGACAGCTAAAAGTCAATCAAGGCACTGGTTTTTAAACTGGGGATTCATATCATAAGTGATGGGCTGGCAAACTGCCACTATATCTGAATCTCTATTCTATCAATAAGCCATCATCATCATCGGCCCTTCTTCTTCTCTGCTCTCAGCCGAAAGACGTCCACTGCTGGACAAAGGCCTCCCCCAAGGATTTCCACGTTGACCGGTCCTGCGCTGCCCGCATCCATGCGCATCCCGCGACCTTCACCAGGTCGTCGGTCCACCGAGTGGGAGGCCTGCCAACACTACATCGGCCCTTATTTGTATCCATTATTGGATGTAGGCCTCCTCCATTTGACTCCAACGTTGGCGGTCTTGCCTTAGCCATCCAGTCTGGGCCCGCGTGTCGCCGGATATCATCGACCCATCTGGTCGGTGGCTTTCCTGGTGTTTCTAAGCCCAATATTCAGATAAGCATGGCCTTCGAGTCTCACGACTCTTGGCTCTGTCTATTCCGTAAGGGATAAAGACCTAACTGTATTTGGATTAAAATCTATCTAATCGATGAAAATTAACTTTTAAACTAAAATTGGGTAGGTACTTAAGTACTCTCATACTGCATCTGAGGTGCACAAAAAAAAAGTAAAATTGGTAGTTCTCTTTCCAAACATTTCATTGAACATTAAAAACCCAAGTCTATTGCAGTAGTAGAAAGTACATGGGCAATAGTAGAAAACGCATTTGCTACCATCTCCACGGGCGCCGTCGGAACGTAGGAAAAATATTTTTCCATTTTAAATAAGTACACGGAAAAGCGCATATATTTGCGTTATCTGGAGTTCGTTAAATATTAGTAGTGAACAGTGAACGGAATTGCGCGCTTTTTTCCATTAATACTTTCCTTGATGAGCACCTACGAGTATATGTGTTTTTGAATAAACTTTTTTTATCTGTAAATGAAATGAGACGCATCAATTTTAGCTTCGCATGTGTTTTCTGCGTATAATGTTTTGTTAAATGGCTGTATTCGAATACATTATTCGTCTTAAAAAGTTATCACATTTATAATGGCTCTGTAACCTTCGTTTAATAGTAATAAAACAAATCAGTTCGTAGCGATCGGAAATTCGATTACAAATCTAGTTTATGGTTTTTGCATAAAGTTTTCTTATCTGCAAATGAAATGAGACGCATTTATTTTAGCTTCGCATGTATTTTCTGCAAAAAATGCAAAAATGACTTTATACGAATAAGTTCTTTGTCTAAAAAAGTTACACGTCTGTACTGGCTGTATATTAATTGATACCATCGTTTAAAAGTAATAAAACAAATCAATTCGTATCGATTGGAAATTCGATTTAAATTTAGAACTCGCAGCGATTCGCTGGCGTCGGAGGCGTCACAAATCAAGCCAATACCGTTAACCGCACGTCAATACACCGTAAAATACCTATCGAACGTTCGAAGGCGTTTCAGCACACACTCACATGAGTTCAAACGTCGAACGTGGTAAATACGAGTATCGGTTCGAGTGTGCGCCGTGCTATCCAATCGCGCAGAACCGATCAACCAATCACAGGACGGCATTCATTCTCGATACTTCACATCCAGTTTAAGTTGACCTTTGCATTTGTTTGTAGTCATATGGCGATCGGAGGTCTATAGAGGTCAATTTGTATTGGACAGTAAGCGTCGAAGGTTCGATATGCCATTGGCTATCGGTCGGCTTTTTACGTCACGTAGATTTTCCTCGGGTTTTTTCTGGCGCGTTTACGGATATAGCTGCGTGGTCAGGCCCGTGATTGGTAAATGCACTTTACATAGATAGTGTTGTGAAGCTCGCTTTTCAATTTTCCGGTGTCGATTTTTATTCTGTATCGCTATGGATGTTTTAGTGTTGTATGGATTGTTTGCAAGATTTTTAGCTACGATTACTTGCTTAATGATGAAATTAACGGTGGAAAAAGGTATTAAAAAGGTATTGGTTGTAGCCCGTTGCTTCGTCTGCATGTTTTTTACGCTTCTGCTATTGCAATTTATTGTAAAAATCGGCTTCACTCTATTTAGTTTTGATTTCCTGTTGATAAGTTGTGCATAACGAAAAGGATTTTGAATAGCTAAGTATGTTAAGAAGGCTGAAATCCACGTTTAAATATTATTATATCCTAGCTTTCGCCCGCGGCTTCGCCCGCGTGAGTTTCCCATGGGAACAGTGCTTTTTCCCGGGATGAAAAGTACTCTATGTCCTTCCTAGTACTTCTGACTATGTGTATGCGAAATTTTAGGAAGATTGGTACAGTAGATAAAGCGTGAAGAGGTAACAAACAAACTCACTTTCGCATTTATAATATTAGTTAGGATTACCTAGATGATTTTATGTGAAATATCGTTAAACACAAAATCACAGCGACATCACGAATACTGCCTAAAAAGTAACAGGTATCCAAAGTAACAGGTACAAAATACCAGTTCCGTAATAACCCAGCAGTACTACGTTACATAAAACTATTCGTATAGCTAGTTGAAAAACGAGCTAAGATGTGCCCCCTAGCCGGATAGATCGGTGGGGGGAGGGGTCCCACCCCTGTCGCCTCGGTATAGATTTTTCTTTTTACAGGGTGCTACGTTCCGATATTAAACACTACTAGATTTTACAGGCGATGCCTGGGTATTTAGATTTGTGCATTTAAAGGTCTCTTAGACGTTTTCTTTGTGATCTTACTAGCTACGCCCCAGGGCTGACTCCTGTGGGAATTTTTGGGTTAAAAGTACCTTATGTGCTATTCCAAGTTACATTTTACCCGTGTGCCAAATTTCATCAAAATCTGCCCAGTAGATTTTGCATGATTGAGTGATAAACTTCACTCGCAAATCAATTTTCGCGCTTTTATTATTGGGATTATTCCTGTCCTGTATCTGAGTCTCCATTTCACCAACAAGCCCATTATTCAGCTAAGCGTGGCCTTCGAGTCTCACGAATTGGCTTTGTCTGCCAGGTAAGGGGTAGAGCCGAGATAACTTAGTGAGACCAGTCCGATTTATGTACAGATATACATATATCTGTACATAAGTCAGACTGGTCTATAGGTAACTCAAAGATAGGCCTAGCCTATTAAGATTCGTACCTGCATGGTTTCTTGATTGAGCCATCACCACCAGTTCCAAGAGACAACTAATCTAAACATCAGGCCAAGGTAAATATATACGGATAACTCTTTTCTTCCAAATTGTTCCCTCTTTATTTTTAACACACTCATTCACTCATATCATACACACAATCCAATTCAAATACTACACAATCACCTCCACATCTCATCTCTACAAGTACATTCTTCTACGCTAATTCTAGTTTTACCCACTTTGCTCTTCATATATACTTTTAATTGTGACTTATTATATTCTTTCTCTTACTGATCACTGTTCTTGCACCTACTACCTGTATGCATGATGTACATACATTGTATGATCTATTATAAGGGCGGAGGGAGCCTAGTGACCTGTATTACAGGAGGTCTTACCTACCTATCTCAGGCACCAGTTCTCTCCACTTAGATTGGGTCCTTTGCCTTGTACTTTCGCTAACAACTCATATATTGTTAATTAGCCTAATCTGCAGTGGAAGTCTCTACAAATATACACTTGATTTTACTGAGATTTCGTTGGTGAAACGCCAATGACCTTACTTTAGCGCAAAATGCAAGTCGGGATCTTATTTTAACCGATATACAATAGCTCTAGCGATAAACGATAGCAATATTATTTAGAGTGACAAGAAGTGTCATTTGTCCTAATGTTGCCAGTAATTGAAAATTATTTTACTAAACTATGTTCTGAAATCGACGTAACGAAAAATAGAATTTTTGCGTCTTAATTTATATAGCAAAATGTAGTAAGTACCTAATATAATAGTAAAAAGAAAATACGAGAACTTAATGCTCATTCACCTCAGACGAAAGAAAAAGAAAAGATATGCATGATGACATAGGTACCTACAAAAAATCGTGCACATATAAAGCCGGCGCTAACAAAGAATTTGGCACAAAGATGGCCGCCTGCGCGTACTAATAATAGTGACAAAACATGGCGACCGACCGCATAACTACTGTTTGTATATAGATTGTTATGCTTTCAGGGTTCACGTATGTAAGTATGTATGTATGTAAGTTTCTTTATTTCACCATAAGTCCTGAACAGCTAAACATATTTCCTCGCATTTCTCCGAGTGACATAGGCTATGTGAGTTGTCGATCGTGTTTTTATTTTTTAATAATAATTAGCTTGTTTACTTAGTCTATGTCACTCACTCAGATTTAAGACGTTGATATATTAAAATAGAAGTCGTTCTTTTATATCAATGCACCGATTTGTTCGATTGATTTTAATATCAAACGATGCATTGAAATAATATTTGTTTTTTATTGATTCTTCATCTCTATGATTTAGGTACATTTAAATCGGACAAAGTACATGCATGCACTTTTGCAGTAAGCATGGTTTCATTGCACAGCGTTCATAAAGAGTCATCAGAGAACACCATTTGCCTACCCTAAGAAAAACTTAAGTTGTTGTAACATAAAACTTTTTTCGCAGGTAATTTGCAAATTCCATTACTACCTATGTAAAATTTTATTGTACGGATGGAATAATATAAAGCCTATGTCCATAATAAAATACCATCAGTATTTGTGATTTTTTTTAAACTTCTAGTATTCACCGTATTATTACCAAGAAAAAGAAACTAAAACTAATACGCCCGTTTTTTTAAATAAATGAGCATAAAAATTAAACCAACACTTTTTAAAACTTTTACTATTCACCGTAAGTATTACCGAGAAAAAGAAACTAAAACTAATACGCCCGTTTTTTTTAAATAAATCAGCATTAAAATTAAACCAACACTCATTATAGCAAAGTTAAATAATATTGTTAGGTAATAATAAAAACAGAGGTACAATATTGCACTCATAAAATCGCTTAGGGTAATTTCCCCATTTCCCCATAATTGGCAAACATTTTTAGAATGGTAACTTTTCTCGTCCCAAACGTGGTTAGAGCTATCGAGCTATCTTTAACTAGAATCCAATGTTTACCATAACGAAAACAGTATAACTTGCTAGTCCGGTAAAGTTAAGTTAGCGAACAATATTATTCGGTATGGTTAACTGTGCAACGGCGCGAGCGAACAGATTCTCTCTTGTAATTGGCTGGTCGCAACCCAAACCGCCAGTTGGAAGGAGATAATCGAATGCCGCGCGGGGCGATTTAAGGAAATACTTACAGTGCTCATCAGTGCTGTCATCTAGTACTAACATCGTAATTTAAAAATTTGTTAAAATTTCATGGAAATGTGCATTAAGATAATGTTATAAGTGTCAAATAATCAAGAAAACAATAAAATGAAATAAAAACTAATCCAAAACACGTGAAAGTATCAAAATACTATGAATTTACTTGTATCGCAATTGTGGTTACAGTTATCGGCGGCTCATATGAGGCCGATAGAATTCGTCGATTGTATTGTTAGCTATAACCGTAGATGCCTAAATTGACATTGGACAGACTTACAAATATGGTTATGAATGCTCGATAAAATCTTTGCGGCCTCTATTTTTTATTAAAAACGGTGAAATTGGTGTTTATAGTTTGTAATTATGATATTTGGGTTCATTATTGATGTGATAGTTAAGGATTTTGCATATTATATCGCCTCAAGAAAATTGCCACGAAAAGAAAGTAAGTTATTGCAAGCGATTATCTCAATTTCAAGCGATTATATGATTGATCAGACGTAAAGTTTAAGACTTGCGGTACTGGAGAGAAAAATAAACGATTTATTTATTTATTATACGGACAAAAAACACAGTTGACTTACCCCCAAAGTAAGTTCGAGACTTGTGTTCATCGAGATATAATGTACTTGTGTTATGGGATATTAACTCAACGATACTATATTTTATGACAAATACATATATAGTAAAATACATATATATATAAAAAAATATATAAATATCCAAGACCCAGACCAATCTGATAAAGATCATTTTCCATCTTGACTTGGCTGGGGATCGAATCCGGGACCTCCGGTGTGACAGTCCGGCGTGATGACCGTTGGGTCACGGAGGTTGTCAAAAAAGATGCATTGCTGCACTGACAGACATACTTTTTTATATAAATCCACCGTCGGATATTGCATCGCAGTTGGATTCGTTAAGGCGCAGTTCAAATTGAAATTCCATTAGTAGATTGCTCCTTAACGGCTGCTCCTTGGATCGTGGATTCCAGCGATGAGGTTTTTTAAACGTTTTTTACACGACTGACCAAAAAAGGAGTGTTATGTTTTCAGGGTTCATGTATGTATGTTTGTAAGTTTCTTTATTCCACCTAAGTCCTAAATGGCTTTGCAGATAATGTGAGAGGTATTTTTAGATTCCTTGCATTCCTCCGAGTGACATAGGCTACCTATGTGAGTTGTCGGTCATGTTTTTTATTTTTATTTTAATAATTAGCTTGTATCCTAACTTTCTTCAAATTCTTAAATGTTCACCAGTAGTTAGTAAATCTATATTTTCTTCCAGTTTCCAAAGTATTGTAATAGTGGAAGCAAGCCCAGCAGTGCAATCGCGCTAATTTATAACACTACGGTTCGATTAAGGATCGGTTACGATTCAACGTCGGCCGTGGTAGAATTGCGATCCAATTCAGCAGATTTCGTAATCGCGGTAACTTCGTAACGACAATCGAACTTGAATCGCAACTGGAACATGATCACTCTTGAAACGTTAGAGTTGGACGCTAATATTTGTGAAGTATTTTTGTAAATACCTGTGATTTGAGTATAATCGACAATCGATTATGTTGAACCTTGTTGAACGCACTAGGTATTTTGACATTTTGTCTATCATTTGCTTGTTTTTAAGGTTATATTTACATAATTACCTCAATATTTATTTACGTTACCTATCTTTAGAGGTAGATATCTCTCTCAAGATATTTCTTCATATTTCATCTGTTATCGCTTTTCTTGGAACAATGGTTGTTTATCAACATGAGCAGAGTTAAAGAGGAAACAAATGTGATTTGGGACTAATTTATGGACTCTTCTACGGTTCACATTTCAAGTGGACATAAACAATAGTATTTGTTTGATGAAGGTAGCCCAAGTGAAGGGCTAGGACAGGGTTATGAAATTATTTGAGGAAGAGGCAGATTGTTTATATATAATATCCAACTGGTACGGTTGCTGAAAATGGAACGTCGTCGGCAAGCCAGTGTCGAACAATTGCAGCTCCCTGTGAACTATCTCGAGCAGTACCAAGACCTCGCTCATTGAAAAGAGTGAGGTCAAAGGAAGCACGTGTAACAGTGGCACGCTTATGGAGAAAATGCAGGGAAAGATTAATGCTCACTAGAACAAGCAAAGAATGGGCTAAGGTATGTATCTATGCACTTACTACCTTTAATATTAGCTACTTTTGCCCGCGTCAATTATAAACTAAAACTTTCCTTATGACCCACCCCATTTTTTTGAGAAACAGACAGATGCGGTATGGGACTTTATTTTGTAATAAGTAAGGATAAATATGCTGTAATACTATGTATAAACTATTACCAATTTCTTTGTACTTTTCATGTATGGGATGATTTAAAGTGCCGGGTTTGGGCCTAATTGGTTGGCATAAATGCTAATCAACAAGCTAATAAAACAATTTATTTGTTTGTTTGTTACCTCTTCACGCTTTATCTACTGAACCAATCTTCCTGAAATTTCACATACACATAGAAGTCTCGGCCCTTATACTTAATGGTATTTATTGCATTGTTTCAGTTCAGTACACTCGGTCTAGTCATAGTCACCAACAGGAACATCCAGGACCCACAGACAAGCCAGAAAAGCCGGAGTATGGAAATAAATTAAGGGCTGAAAACAGTTCCCTAATTAATAGAGCTACCTATATGTAATTTTAAATTAAAAATAAATGGCTTCAAAATAAATGGTTGTCTTACTTTACATTATTTTCTGTAAATGGTGCAATAAAGTGTTGATCTATCTATCTATTTTCTATTCATATTATTTAAGATCAATTTCCACTTATCAATAATTTTCTTGCTCGCACAATGCAATATTTTCATAGAATGTGGAATACTCAGTTCTTTTTTTTTTTTAATTACATTAATCTATTACAATGCAATGATACCTACATATTTGTTTTATTCTTTTGTTCGTTCAGTTCAGAAAAAAATTGATAATGTAAAGCTCTTATTTGCTTAATTGTATTACCCTAGTAGTATTGGTAATGTTGGATTATGTTGAAGAATGTATAATAATATGATAGCATTGTTACTTACTATTTGGAAAAAATTTTTGCAAGTTTTCCACAATTAAAAAAATCTAATCTAAAACATAAATTTTTAAAAAAATGTTATATTGTGGTAGTGAGTCACTTGCAAAATAGCTATAAAAATGTTATACAAAAAACTTATCAATTGCATCAAAAGAGGATAAATAAAAGTACTTTTGCAAACAAAGCAGTCTATTTAGCACACACAAACACGCACAGATTTTCCTATTCTAATTACATAGAATTGAATTTTAAATAACATAGAAGAAGGAGAATAGACTCCCAAAAAAGGACCCGCAGCTATTCATAGGGCCCGCTGCTCGGACTCGGGTTTTTCTATGGAATTGGCATGTGTCACCTTGGCATTGGCTAGGACCTTGTGATTCTCTGGTATCACAGGTTAGCTTGGCTTGGCTTGGCTGGGCACAGAGTAACTGGCCGGCGTTACAAAATTTTAATATGTTCAAGCACACATAAGTAAACACATTGAAGGACTTAACTAGGTAGGTACTTGTATAGATTATTGTTGTAATCAAAATTCTCTATTAAATAGCTAAACTAATGTAAAAATGTCTTTAATTGTGCACCGCTCTTGCCCGTATTTGACCACAAACGATTTATGAGAGCATCTTCGTGCGCGTCCTAATTCCAGCTGAAGGACACCTCTGGCCGCCGGCATGCTGCATTGCTGCCACTGGCTCCTTTTGTCCGTTCTCACGAGCAGCTGCAGCTTGTGATGGTTCGAATGACTTGTGTCTTTATACTATATGAAAGCATTTTGTCTAAATACGATCACTAATATTCTCACTGATTCTCATGTTTTCCTGTGGCCCGAGCTTTTGCCACATCAAATTCATTAGCTATTTCCATGAAAATAATATTGGAAGTGATAGATTTTCCACAAAACACCTCAACGTTTAAGCAACGATCGAAAAAGCAGCCTCTTTGGAACTTTTTATTTTGACAACGGTTCGGTTAATCTACGATCTTGCTTCGGTTCAAGCAGCTGTCAAAATATTACCGCGATACTGAAACATCCAAAAAATGGCGTAACGATCGCGGTTCAGTTGCGTTTCGTATGAATTTACTTATGGCGATTGCACTGCTGACCTCCAGCTTCAAATTACAGCTTTATTAATGAAGCAGCCTGCTGGTACCGATCTGTATTAACGTGTGCACTCGGCTTTAGCATAGATTGCAACTAAGTTTTACATTCAACTGTGTCGAAAGATTTCTTTAGAGTTCCAATATCAGCCATTTTGAAGTCCCCACTGGTGTCGCAATGATATTCCTTATGTATGTATGTAAGTTTCTTGAGAGTAAGTAATCAAAGATTCCACCATAAGTCCTGAACGGCTGAACAGATTTTGATGTGAGAGGTATTGTTAGATTCCTTGCATTCCCCCGAGTGACATAAGCTATGTAAGTTGTCAGTCGTGTTTTTTATTTTTTAATAATTAGCTTGTTTCGTTATTTGGTTTTAAAAGATTTTTGAGGAAAAGTCCAACATCAGTGCCACTTGTTAGATATCAATCGCTTACTGTTTTTATACTACTAACATGTACCCGGGACTTTGTTCTCGCAGGAATTTTAGGAAATTCTCTCTTAGTGCTCTCCTAAACTCCTTAAGGAATCTACATGCTAAATTTCAGCTTCCTACGCCCAGTAGTTTGGCTGTGCGTTACTGACAGACATGTCAGTCACTCAGTCAGTAACTGGAAAATTCTAATCGCTCTTTACGAGATGGAAAGCGGTCACCCCTGCCTATAGATGCCACATATACCTACGAATCCTACGATGCCTTTCAGCGATATAATCTAAAACTGCTTCTTATTTATTTACGACAGGGAACAAATGTTACGAATATTTTATCCTCCACACATCGAAATAAAATAATAATTTGAAAATAGAACAACAACTAAATTGACGGGAAACTATTCGTCATCATTTTGAAAAAAATGAATCATGTTCTTATTTGAAATTAAAATCTTTCTTTCAATTTATACTTAAACGGAATATTTCTATTGCAACATTGAAATTAGAACATTGTCAAAGAAAAAATACACTAATTGTTGCCACTTAAAAATAAAATATTATTTTGAAAATAGAACGTTGTTGAAATTTAAAAATAAAAACTTCAATATTAAATTTGAAAATAGAATATTACACACGTTACTATGTAAATTAGCGGCGGCCATTTGCAAATAGCAATAAACCGATCCCAATTGACAGGGCGACACCACTCCGCCGTGTAATCACGCGCATTACTCTCGGATCGAGCCGTTCTCGGAACTGATACGTATTTAGTCCGACTAGATTTGTGATGTCTTTTCAAAGGACCGGATTTCGATTGATTTTCACTAATATCATACATATTTACTTCGATGACTGTGAGCCTGGCTCACACAAATAGGATTGTCTCTGATACTAGAGTTATCTCGTCCTGCAACATTGCTTGCCAAGGGATTTGGGTAGACTGACATCACGAAGGATTGGTACAATGGCGTGGCCACCCACAACACAACATGCTAACAACAAAAATGCAAAAAGAGTCCTTATGCCACCATAAGAAGTCTATTTGCTTTTTGTTGTTAGCATGTTTGGGATTGGGGACTCATTCATGGGATTTATGTATATCAGTCAGATTATGATCTACAAACTCAACACATTTTTGCCCTTTATCTTATAAAAAACAACATGGCCCGCGACAGCGATTCTTACAAGGAGGATTCCAATCACCGCTCTTTCGGATGCTAGTCAAGCGGAGGAAGCCACCAGCTTCATAAGATATTTAATTAGATATTTTAGTTGCACTTCTGCACCAGAGTGCGCCCCTGCGCGCACGCCGGGATCATGAAAGCATTCCTCCGACGCACGTCCATTTTCATAGATTTATTGACGGACGCGACTGATGGCCAGTGGTGCCAGAACTTTCATAAAAGTATATTTTCAGTGTTTATTTTTGTATTTCAGCACTAACTTGGAAATGGCTTTTGTTTTAGATGTATATGTAAAGTTATGAATGAATGAATGAAATATTTATTGACAAGTAACAGAGACTCAAATTTGTTAGTAAAATGTGTTAGTAACTTATACATATATAAATTAAAGTTAATTTTATATTTTGGCTATCAGATGATTTCTAATAGTGTTAGAGATACCGAGTACCTATAGAACAAACCATACATAAGATAGGTAGATATTTGTCTACTAATAGAAAATCATTCAGGTAGGTTAGATATAAAAGACTTTTAAATATTATGAATTAGAGATTATTATAAAGATGATAATAATTTCAGCCGCAATAATTCCACTCCTGGATAGATGGATTCAGAAATCAGAAATTCTTTATTGAAACTTGGCCTTCAAAGATGGCTCTTTTACACGTCAAAAACTAATTATATAATCATAGTATATTATGTATCAAAGCTACAAACTACTAGCATTTCGGAACGGCCACTGCTGAGAACTAATGCCGAAAGCTTCACTTAACTTTACTTCAATCATCACTTCAACCTGTACGTTTCGTGTCTATAGAAAAAAAACACAAGCTTAGTACTTTTGGCCTACAAAGGATTACTGTCTATCAAAGATTCCCAATCAGTGGAGACCTAGACCAAAACAAGTGACAGTTTGACGACCACAGTAAAATGCCGATTGAGATGGCGAAACCGAACCGCGATATTTGCGTGCGGCACCTGCGCGCGCACAAATCATCGCCGATACGCGATGAGACATCGAACGGAGGATGACAATTTATTGGCGGGAGCTAATATTGAGCACTCGAACGTTTGAAAATAACTGGCCAGTAGTAAGTTATTTTTTAATTTATCGATTTCCATTTTCAAAATAAATAGAGAGGTAATATTGGCGAGATTTTTTTGTTTAAATAGGCTTAAAAATACCACTTTTAAATCGTCAAGTTGTCGTCAAAAATTACTTAAACCTAAGGTTTCCACTAGGGAGCTATTACAAAAAAAATATTGCAACATATTTTAGTTTTATTTAGGTACAAATACTAATTGTCAATTTACGAGCGCAATCAACCGATCTGGTTCGCAAATCACAGAACTTTGTTGACACTATAAACATCCTCCACAATCCACAAGTATAGAAATATCAATAGTTGCGCAATCCACAAACACATATTGATGTTAATGACGGCTAGTCTTGGCAACTCTCCCTGATGTTGTCTATTCCCTTTGGCACTAACTCTTTGACCCCACTGGGGAATATCGGGAAAAAGGGGAAAAAAGCAATGTCAATCTAGGGAGCAATTCGCCTCTACCAAAGTCTTTTGTCTTGTGTCTTGTCAATAGGAATAGGCAGTAGCAGAAAGAGACTTTCTGCTGCTACCTATTCCTTTTTTATCTACTCTCTGTCCTATATCTGGGAATGCTCCTTTTATTTTTATTTGGGATGCGCTCTCCTCAGCATACTTTGTTATGTTGCGGTTCTTGATCGTCTTGACATTGATTCTCGTTTTTGTTAGGAACTGCCATAGTTATTCACCAGTGGTGAACAATCCAAAAATTCTAGTAAGGAGCTCTTTCTTGTTTCTTATCAAGTTTATTATAACGTGCTTATAAGTGAAACGTCAGATTTTATTCAAGTCGCCTACTAGCATTTGATATGACTTTATGATATGGGATTCCAACATGGAATTGGGATGGACATTTTCAACCACAGTCGGGGTGTCTTAACCACTCGACTACTGCTACACTTAAGTAGATCGAGAACACAGAAAAAGTAATAGTACTAACGTACAGAACGCCCACTCACCGCCCCGCACACATTTCAAATACCGCACCTCACCCCGCACTTCGTTGTAGACATCACTGACACCTGAACGAGGGCTGGCGCGTAATCAGCGCATGTTTCGCGCCATTTTGATTGATAACCACGACGCGCAAGCAGCCCTATTAAGTTTCACGCACACATTTGCGCGTGTACAACGTCATTTGCATATGTAGTAGTAAATTTTCGAGCGAAGACCCCCCAAGAAGCAGTTGACGATTTACCGCCATATTTCTTCGTCCCACGTTGGGCGCCAACGAGAATAACCGCGTGCTACAAAGTAAACGCGCCATTGATTCACGTATTAATATCATGGACTCGTGCGTCTTATTTTATGAGCTGATCGATATTTTTGGCAAGCAGGTGTCGGAGATATGAGGATTATTAATATTCGGGTTATTATTAAGCGGATCCATTTGTTAATACACTTCGTTATTGCGAATTCTACTATTTGCGCATCAGTTTTCGTGTATAATGAAAATAAAGTGTCTCAAATAACCTAAATACAATTCATACGTGCAAAAGATTTTCAGGATTAAAGTTTGGTACCTACCTTCAACTATACACTTTTATGATACATTATTATGTATACTTACCTACTTTATTGACGTATATTGATTAGTTAAGTACTTCGTTGTGTTTCAAGGAAATACTTTTTTCTTTTATATAATAATACCTATTAGCTCAGCTTTGAATCTGAGAGTATTACATGTTAGTGGTATGGTTACAGAGATGAAAACAAACAACTAAAAATATTTTCAGCGTTTACAGGAAGTAGACCCTAAATACATATTCTAAAGAATACTGTTTCTTACAACATCAATCAGCCATTGTTTACACAGTCATTAGATTCGTGCACGGAATCAAAACAAAAAATAAATATTCGAAATCCGAAGGCGTAAATAAATATAACTGTTCCGTACACCCAGTAAATGTCATTTTAATACGTTCTTCTCCACACACCGTGACGTCATTACAGCAACGAGGAATTTCAACAACATTTCCTTTGCCATTGAAAAAAATATTCCATAGACCAACGTCAAACGGCGCAAAGACGACAATCGAATGTCAGATAACTTGAGAAGGCCTAGAATATTTTTTAAATTCCGAAGACACTGGCAGTTAATAAAACAAAAGTTTGCATTATTACAATAGAGTAAAGACTAAACTTAGGTGGCAAAACGATTTAAATTTAAACAATCTAACATTTTCGTATGACAACAGCGATCTGCACTTTATTGCTTTGAAAATAAGGTTGTAAATGATTATTGTTAGTTAAAAAAAAATTGTAATCATAGAAATCGCTCGATTGTGGTGAATAGGTGACAATCAGTTTTTTGTTAGATATTTTATAAATAACGTAAACAGTGGGCATTCATTTCGGGTAGCTTATGGAGAAACCGATGTCACTGTGATGTGTTTTTAAATCGTTTCTGATTTCTCTACATGTTTATCTATATTGACTTTTAAATATTAGCAAGGTGTTATAATTATAACCATTAGTCAGATTGGTCTACAAACACATGTGGCACAGGAAGGATTTGAACCCGGGTCTTACCCGACCTCAGGCGGGTGTCAAATTATATGGAATGAAACACACACAACGACAATCCCGGCAATGTTAATGGAGTGGTTTGCAATGTGATAAAGTGGGTCAAATTTAACTTGAATAAAGACTTGGTGTAAAAGCATATAAAAAAAAACAAAGACCGTACTTTCGTGAACGCAAAATGATACTTTTGACTCGAGCACCACGACCGCTGAAAGCTGAAATCACGCTCGCTTTTCCGGCTTTCTGTTACACACATCCGTCCCTTTTTATGATCAATCAATTAAGATAATAAATAGCCCATCTGGCATTTTAGGCGCCCTAGACTGTTTCATGAGTTTCTTTCGGCATTTCTTCTCAGCAGTGGTCGTTCCGAAATGCTAGTAGTTTGTAGCTTTGAGACAATATACTATGATTATATAATTAGTTTTTGACGTGAAAAAGAGCCTTCTTTGAAGGCCAAGTTTCAATAAAGAATTTTTGATTGATTTTGATTTGATTGATTTTGATATAAAAAATATAAAGAATGTGCCTTTGTAAACGCAAAATGATACTTTTGACTCTTTCACCACGACCGCTGAAAGCTGAAATCATGCTCGCTTTTCCGGCTTTCTGTTACACACGTCCGTCCCTTTTTACAATCAATCAATAAATAATTAATCTATACATATAATAAAACAGTAAAAATATTTTGTCTGTACATTTAGTATTTTTGACTAAAATGGATAGAGCGACACTTAAAAAGAACAATAGAAAGCAAAAAAAAATTTTTGGAATTTCTTGTCTGTCTGTCTGTCTGTCTGTCTGTCTGTCTGTCTGTCTGTATGTATGTACGCATTTCACGCAAAAACTACTGGACGGATTTGAATGAAACTTTTTTTGTTGTATAGCTATTAAGCCTGGGCAACATATAGGCTATAATTTATTTTGAAAACTGGAACACCTGATGAAGAACCATAACAGAACAGCTAAACTATAAGAAATATGGAAATGGTGCCTTAACAAAAGTCGTTCAACCTGATGAGCATTTTCTGCTGACGTATAAAAATTTAAGATCTGGAACATCTGATGAAAAGCTCCAAGAGACCAGCTACACTATAACATATATGGAAATGGCGCCTTAGCAAAAATCGTTCAACCTGATGAGCATTTTCTGCTGACGTATAAAAATTTAAGATCTGGAACATCTGATGAAAAGCTCCAAGAGACCAGCTACACTATAACATATATGGAAATGGCGCCTTAGCAAATATCGTTCAACCTGATGAGCATTTTCTGCTGACGTATAAAAATTGAAGATCTGGAACATCTGATGAAAAGCTCCAAGAGACCAGCTACACTATAACATATATGGAAATGGCGCCTTAGCAAAAACCGTTCGACCTGATGAGCATTTTCTGCTGACGTATAAAAATTGAAGATCTGGAACATCTGATGAATAACTTCAAGAGACCAGCTACACTATAACATATACGGAAATGGCGCCTTAGCAAAACTTGGTTAATCTGATGAGCATTTTCTGTAGATGTATAAAAATCGAAGATTGGAACACAGGTAACAGTTTGGAACACAATAAGACTTTTCACCTAAGCCAGTCATGCGGGCGAAGCCGCGGGCTAACAGCTAGTAAATAAATATACGGACAATCAATTCAATTCACTCCACTCCACTCACTCTTCAATTCGAGTGACTTCCAACGGCCCCGGCGGGCCGGCCCGGTGACGGGGCCGTTGGAAAAAAAAATCCAACGGCCCCGGCGGGCCCGGATTTTACATTGACGGGGCCGTTGGAAAAAAAATTACCAACGGCCCCGGCGTGTTTTTTAAATGGGACGGATAGCATAAAAAAATTATAGCATATACTCCGGTAGTGTTTAAAAGGGGGGAAATTGTGTATTATTTTGTAGACCTTAAATTTGAAATGAAATTTAAAAAAGTTTGTATGTAACAATCAGTTTTTATTGTTGATAAAAAATAAATATCTACTAGGCATCAACAATTATATATATAAGAAAATAAAATACATGATGTTTGTTTTATATCATGACACAGAATACATAATAGTACAAGTATTAGGATAACAAACTGTCAACTACTTAATATCTTACTGTCTCTGTTGTATTTTTACTTCGTAGACAGTATTAATAATCACCGATTTCAACATCTACTACAAGTATGCTATAATTTTTTTGTGCTATCCGTCCCATTTAAAAGACACGCCGGGGCCGTTGGTATTTTTTTTCCAACGGCCCCGTCAACGCAAAATCCGGGCCCGCCGGGGCCGTTAATTTATTTTTCCAACGGCCCCGTCACCGGGGCCTGCCCGCCGGGGCCGTTGGAAGTCACTCATCAATTCAATCCATTATTTTAAGAACTTAGTTCTTGCCAGTGGAGTACACACCATATATGCCTCTTTTCTGCCATTGATTTGACCTCTCTATACGACACGACCTCTACCTTTTCTTTAATTTCGTCACAGTGAGGGCGCTATATAGAAACGGGGCGTCATATACCTACTACTACTACAAATGAAACTGTACATCCGTGAACACGTCAGTATTACGTCAATGTGTGCGTTTTCATAGTCATAGCGTCCCAATCCGCAAAAGAACGGGGAGAAGTACGGGGGTGCGGAGGGGTAGGGAGTTTCCTTTCTGTACGTAGTACTTATATTAATTCTGTGATTTCGTCTATAAATGCCCTTCTTGGCTTTCCTTTATGTATTATCATTACATACTTATTGATTACATGATGTACATATAATCCAAGCGCATAATTATATCTAAACGCGTCCATAGACACGCGTAGAGCATAGAGGACGCAAGACAATGTGCGGAAGCGCATGCGTGACCGAGCCTAGTCTATGGCTGGTGGTGATCTTGGATCTCCTATCTACTGGATCTATGGTACAATTAAAGGTTACTGATTTTCCAAGATGGTGGGCGTAGCCTGAGGCACATCTTTTGCCCGCGGCTTTGTTTGCGTGAATTTACCTCGGGACAGTGCTTTTTCCCGGGATGAAAGGTACCCTCTATGTCCTTCTCAGTACTTCTATCTATATGCCAAATTTCGGGAAGTTCAGTAGATAAAGCGTGAAGAGGTAACAAACAAACAAACTCACTCACTTTCGCATTTATAATATTACTAACTTTTGCCCGCGGCTTCGCCTGCGTGAATTTCCCACGGGAACAGAGCTTTTTCGCGGATGAAAGGTAGCCTATATCCTTCTCCGTACTTCTAATTATGTGTATACGGAATTTCAGGAAGATTGGTTCAGTAAATAAAGCGTGAGGAGGTTACACATAAATAAATAAATAAACAAGAAACGAACTCACTTTCGCATTTAAAATATTAGTTAGGTTAGGATTGGGATTGGATTAGGATTATTTATTTCCTTTGAAAAGGGAGATATTAGGAGCACCCATAACTGGCGAGCATGTATGAGTGTAGAGGAAGCGAGAGAGATCTGTAAGGATCGTAGCAGGTGGAAATCGCTAGTTTCTGCCTACCCCCACGGGAAAGAGGCGTGATTGTAATATATGTATGTCTCTCTCTCTCTCAGCCTAAAGACGTCCACTGCTGGACAAAGGCCTCCCCTAAGGATTTTATCCGTGGGGGGTTTTGCCGTAATCGCCACGCTTGGCAGGCGGGTTGGCGATCGCAGTGTGATGGCATAGTACGCGGAAAGATGCTGCTGCCCATCCTCCGTTGTTTTTAATCCCTTAGTCGCCTCTTACGACACCCACGGGAAGAGATGGGTTGGTGCTATTCTAGGGCCACACCACAGGACACAATATATGTATGTATTTATTATTTATTTTTAGAGCTGTCTTGGGGTCAATTACGTGAAATGTAACTCTCCCACATTATAAATAAATATATACAGACAAATCACACAGATTGAGTTAGCCCCAAAGTAAGTTCGAGACTTGTGTTATGAGATACTAACTCAACGATACTATATTTTATGACAAATACATATATAGATAAACATCCAAGACCCAGACCAATCTGAAAAAGATCATTTTCAATTTTGACCTGACCGGGAATCGAACCCGGGACCTCCGCTGTTGCAGTCTGGCGTGATAACCGTTAGGCCACGGAGGTCGTCAGAATTATAAGTCTATTATTATGATAGCTGTGATCAAATGCGAATCCGGAGTGTTGCCATTGGCACTCGCTCGCTTTGCTTTCACAAGTCTTGTTAGAATAACGTTTACTCCAAACTTATAAATCTCGGATGCCGGCAACTCTGATGGATGTGGTATCTGCGTGCGCAGCTGTTGCTGGACAGACTTGCGACTTTTGGTGCGATTGAAAATGTATTTTGTATATGCGCAAAAATAAGAGAAGTGATGCTGTTTCAATCAATATTTATTTGCACGAATACAGTTGATAGAAGATGTTATAATTAAATACAGGTACATGTATTCAACCTTAAAGTAAGGTATGCAAATTTTAAATTAGTAAGTACACATTAAATCAAATAAAAAACCGGCCAAGTGCGTGTCGGACCACGTATAAAGTAGGGTTCCGTAGTCAGTTTTTTTTTAAGTGTATATTTTTATTTTTTTATAATTTCAAAAGTATTTATCACAGGATACCCGAAATACTTTGAAATAAGAGTTTCCACGCCTGTTTCTTTACGTGAGTGATTTGAAGTTTATAGGTCCAAGACTTTAGAAATTACAAGGGGTGGGGACACCGTGTAAACGACTTTGGCGGGCTATATCTCGCACGCAAATGGTAAAGCTGATAAAAAAGTGTTGTATGAAAACCCTACATTATTTTCATAGTTCTTTTTAACGATACCCCACACAAGGGGTGCACTCAAAAAAATAAGGTACCCTTATGAAGGGGTAATTTTAATTTTTTGTATTTTTAAAAATGAGATCTATATGTGAAGTATCCTCGAACCAAGTTACATGCAAATCAGTCCATAAACGTAGAAGACATTCTGCTGTGACACACTAGGACGGACGGACGGATTGAACGATCTTATAAGGGTTCCTTGTCGGACTTCGGAACCCTAAAAAGGTATAATCATTTGCATATTTGATCACACAAAAAATATTTTAATGTAAAATGTTGCCGAGGCTCGCACTGTCAAAAATTTATCAGATCTCATGTAAACCCAAGCTTCTAACTCTACAAGCCCTAACTTCACAAACTTTACACCTTAGTCAAAATATGTGGCTTGGACTTCTACTATACTCATACAAAGTTTGGTATATTAAATATAATAGTTTTGTATGCGAATAGGTTTTAATTTCTATAAATGTGTGTTCAAACTTCCAAATGAATATCTTACTTCTTCTCTTCTTCTTCTCTCAGCCGAAAGACGTCCACTGCTGGACAAAGGCCTCCCCCAAGGATTTCCACAACGACCGGTCCTGCGCTGCCCGCATCCATGCGCAACCCGCGACCTTCACCAGGTCGTCGGTCCACCGAGTGGGAGGCCTGCCAACACTACGTTTTCCGGTTCGTGGTCGCCACTCGAATATCTTACTTATCCTACTAATATTATAATCGTGAACATGAAAACTGGAACACCTGATGAAGAACCATAACAGAACAGCTAAACTATAAGTAATATGGAAATGGTGCCTTAACAAAAATCGTTCAACCTGATGAGCATTTTCTGCTGACGTATAAAAATTTAAGATCTGGAACATCTGATGAAAAGCTCCAAGAGACCAGCTACACTATAACATATATGGAAATGGCGCCTTAGCAAAAATCGTTCAACCTGATGAGCATTTTCTGCTGACGTATAAAAATTTAAGATCTGGAACATCTGATGAAAAGCTCCAAGAGACCAGCTACACTATAACATATATGGAAATGGCGCCTTAGCAAAAATCGTTCAACCTGATGAGCATTTTCTGCTGACGTATAAAAATTGAAGATCTGGAACATCTGATGAAAAGCTCCAAGAGACCAGCTACACTATAACATATATGGAAATGGCGCCGTAGCAAAAATCGTTCAACCTGATGAGCATTTTCTGCTGACGTATAAAAATTGAAGATCTGGAACATCTGATGAATAACTTCAAGAGACCAGCTACACTATAACATATACGGAAATGGCGCCTTAGCAAAACTTGGTTAATCTGATGAGCATTTTCTGTAGATGTATAAAAATCGAAGATTGGAACACAGGTAACAGTTTGGAACACAAAAGGACTTTTCACCTAAGCCAGTCATGCGGGCGAAGCCGCGGGCTAACAGCTAGTAAATAAATATACGGACAATCAATTCAATTCACTCCACTCCACTCACTCTTCAATTCGAGTGACTTTCAACGGCCCCGGCGGGCCGGCCCCGGTGACGGGGCCGTTGGAAAAAAAATTGCCAACGGCCCCGGCGGGCCCGGATTTTGCATTGACGGGGCCGTTGGAAAAAAAAATTACCAACGGCCCCGGCGTGTTTTTTAAATGGGACGGATAGCATAAAAAAATTATAGCATATACTCCGGTAGTGTTTAAAAGGGGGGAAATTGTGTATTATTTTGTAGACCTTAAATTTGAAATGAAATTTAAAAAAGTTTGTATGTAACAATCAGTTTTTATTGTTGATAAAAAATAAATATCTACTAGGCATCAACAATTATATATATAAGAAAATAAAATACATGATGTTTGTTTTATATCATGACACAGAATACATAATAGTACAAGTATTAGGATAACAAACTGTCAACTACTTAATATCTTACTGTCTCTGTTGTATTTTTACTTCGTAGACAGTATTAATAATCACCGATTTCAACATCTACTACAAGTATGCTATAATTTTTTTATGATATCCGTCCTGTTTAAAAAACACGCCGGGGCCGATGGTAATTTTTTTTTCCAACGGCCCCGTCAACGCAAAATCCGGGCCCGCCGGGGCTGTTGGAAGTTTTTTTTCCAACGGCCCCGTCACCGGGGCCGGCCCGCCGGGGCCGTTGGAAGTCACTCATCAATTCAATCAATTATTTTAAGAACTTAGTTCTTGCCAGTGGAGTACACACCATATATGCCTCTTTTCTGCCATCGATTTGACGTCTCTATACGACACGACCTCTAACTTTTCTTTAATTTTCTCACAGGGCGGGCGCTTCATAGAAACGGGACGTCATATACCTACTACTACTACAAATGAAACTGCATATCCGTGAACACGTCAGTAACACGTCAATGTGTGCGTTTTCATAGTCATAGCGTCCCAATCCGCAAAAGAACGGGGGAGAAGTGCGGGAGGGGCAGGGAGTTTCCTTTCTGTACGTAGTACTTATATTAATTCTGTGATTTCGTCTATAAATGCCCTTCTTGGCTTTCCTTTATGTATTATCATTACATACTTATTGATTACATTATGTTTATATAATTCAAGCGCATAATTATATCTAAACGCGTCCATAGACACGCGTAGAGCATAGAGGACGCAAGACAATGTGCGGAAGCGCATGCGTGACCGAGCCTAGTCTATGGCTGGTGGTGATCTTGGATCTCCTATCTACTGGATCTATGGTACAATTAAAGGTTACTGATTTTCCAAGATGGTGGGCGTAGCCTGAGGCACATCTTTTGCCCGCGGCTTTGTTTGCGTGAATTTACCTCGGGACAGTGCTTTTTCCCGGGATGAAAGGTACCCTCTATGTCCTTCTCAGTACTTCTATGTGTATGCTAAATTTCGGGAAGATTGTTTAGTAGATAAAGCGTGAAGAGGTAACAAACAAACAAACTCACTCACTTTCGCATTTATAATATTACTAGATTTTGCCCGCGGCTTCGCCTGCGTGAATTTCCCACGGGAACAGAGCTTTTTCGCGGATGAAAGGTAGCCTATATCCTTCTCCGTACTTCTAATTATGAGTATACGAAATTTCAGGAAGATTGGTTCAGAAGATAAAGCGTGAGGAGGTTACACACAAATAAATAAATAAACAAGAAACAAACTCACTTTCGCATTTATAATATTAGTTAGGATTGGGATTGGATTAGGATTAGGTATTTAATTCCTTTGAAAAGGGAGATATTAGGAGCATCCATAACCGGCGAGCATGTATGAGTGTATAGGAAGCGAGAGAGATCTGTAAGGATCGTAGCAAGTGAAAATCCCTAGTCTTTGCCTACCCCCACGGGAAAAAGGCTTGTAATATAATAAAATTTTAATATATGTATGTCTCTCTCTCTCTCAGCCTAAAGACGTCCACTGCTGGACAAAGGCCTCCCCTAAGGATTTTATCCGTGGGGGTTTTGCCGTAATCGCAACGCTTGGCAGGCGGGTTGGCGATCGCAGTGTGATGGCATAGTACGCGGAAAGATGCTGCTGCCCATCCTCCGTTGTTTTTAATCCCTTAGTCGCCTCTTACGACACCCACGGGAAGAGATGGGTTGGTGCTATTCTAGGGCCACACCACAGGCCACAATATATGTATGTATTTATTATTTATTTTTGGAGCTGTCTTGGGATCAATTACGTGAAATGTAACTCTCCCACATTATAAATAAATATATACAGACAAATCACACAGATTGAGTTAGCCCCAAAGTAAGTTCGAGACTTGTGTTATGAGATACTAACTCAACGATACTATATTTTATGACAAATACATATATAGATAAACATCCAAGACCCAGACCAATCTGAAAAAGATCATTTTCAATTTTGACCTGACCGGGAATCGAACCCGGGACCTCCGCTGTTGCAGTCTGGCGTGATAACCGTTAGGCCACGGAGGTCGTCAGAATTATAAGTCTATTATTATGATAGCTGTGATCAAATGCGAATCCGGAGTGTTGCCATTGGCACTCGCTCGCTTTGCTTTCACAAGTCTTGTTAGAATAACGTTTACTCCAAACTTATAAATCTCGGATGCCGGCAACTCTGATGGATGTGGTATCTGCGTGCGCAGCTGTTGCTGGACAGACTTGCGACTTTTGGTGCGATTGAAAATGTATTTTGTATATGCGCAAAAATAAGAGAAGTGATGCTGTTTCAATCAATATTTATTTGCACGAATACAGTTGATAGAAGATGTTATAATTAAATACAGGTACATGTATTCAACCTTAAAGTAAGGTATGCAAATTTTAAATTAGTAAGTACACATTAAATCAAATAAAAAACCGGCCAAGTGCGTGTCGGATAACGCATAAAGTAGGGTTCCGTAGTCATTTTTGGCACTTTTTTATTTTATTTATAATTTCAAAAGTATTCATCACAAGATACCCGAAACAATTTTAAATAAGAGTTTCCGCGCCTGTTTCTTTACGTGAGTGATTTAAAGTTTATAGGTCCAAGACTTTAGAAATTACAGGGGGGGGGGGGACACCGTGTAAACGACTTTGGCGGGCTATATCTCGCAAATGGTAAAGCTGATAAAAAAGTGTTGTATGAAAACCCTACCTTATTTTCATAGTTCTTTTTAACGATCCCCCACACAAGGGGGTGCACTCAAAAAAATAATTCACCCCCCCCTTAAAAAGGGGTAATTTTAATTTTTTGTATTTTAAAAAATGAGATCTATATGTGAAGTATCCTCGAACCAAGTTACATGCAAATCAGTCCATAAACGTAGAAGATATTCTGCTGTGACAGACTAGGACGGACGGACTGAACGATCTTATAAGGGTTCCTTGTCGGACTTCGGAACCCTAAAAAGGTATAATCATTTGCATATTTGATCACACAAAAAATATTTTAATGTAAAATGTTGCCGAGGCTCGCACTGTCAAAAATTTATCAGATCTCATGTAGAGCTAAGCTTCTAACTCTACAAGACCTAATTTCACAAACTCTACACCTTAGTCAAAATATGTGGCTTGGACTTCTACTATACTCATACAAAGTTTGGTATATTAAATATAATAGTTTTGTATGCGAATAGGTTTTAATTTCTATAAATGTGTGTTCAAACTTCCAAATGAATATCTTACTTCTTCTCTTCTTCTTCTCTCAGCCGAAAGACGTCCACTGCTGGACAAAGGCCTCCCCAAGGATTTCCACAACGACCGGTCCTGCGCTGCCCGCATCCATGCGCAACCCGCGACCTTCACCAGGTCGTCGGTCCACCGAGTGGGAGGCCTGCCAACACTACGTTTTCCGGTTCGTGGTCGCCACTCGAATATCTTACTTATCCTACTAATATTATAATCGTGAACATGAAAACTGGAACACCTGATGAAGAACCAAAACAGAACAGCTAAACTATAAGAAATATGGAAATGGTGCCTTAACAAAAGTCGTTCAACCTGATGAGCATTTTCTGCTGACGTATAAAAATTTAAGATCTGGAACATCTGATGAAAAGCTCCAAGAGACCAGCTACACTATAACATATATGGAAATGGCGCCTTAGCAAAAATCGTTCAACCTGATGAGCATTTTCTGCTGACGTATAAAAATTTAAGATCTGGAACATCTGATGAAAAGCTCCAAGAGACCAGCTACACTATAACATATATGGAAATGGCGCCTTAGCAAAAATCGTTCAACCTGATGAGCATTTTCTGCTGACGTATAAAAATTGAAGATCTGGAACATCTGATGAAAAGCTCCAAGAGACCAGCTACACTATAACATATATGGAAATGGCGCCTTAGCAAAAACCGTTCGACCTGATGAGCATTTTCTGCTGACGTATAAAAATTGAAGATCTGGAACATCTGATGAATAACTTCAAGAGACCAGCTACACTATAACATATACGGAAATGGCGCCTTAGCAAAACTTGGTTAATCTGATGAGCATTTTCTGTAGATGTATAAAAATCGAAGATTGGAACACAGGTACCAGTTTGGAACACAAAAGGACTTTTCACCTAAGCCAGTCATGCGGGCGAAGCCGCGGGCTAACAGCTAGTAAATAAATATACGGACAATCAATTCAATTCACTCCACTCCACTCACTCTTCAATTCGAGTGACTTTCAACGGCCCCGGCGGGCCGGCCCCGGTGACGGGGCCGTTGGAAAAAAAATTGCCAACGGCCCCGGCGGGCCCGGATTTTGCATTGACGGGGCCGTTGAAAAAAAAATTACCAACGGCCCCGGCGTATTTTTAAATGGGACGGATAGCATAAAAAAATTATAGCATATACTCCGGTAGTGTTTAAAAGGGGGGAAATTGTGTATTATTTTGTAGACCTTAAATTTGAAATGAAATTTAAAAAAGTTTGTATGTAACAATCAGTTTTTATTGTTGATAAAAAATAAATATCTACTAGGCATCAACAATTATATATATAAGAAAATAAAATACATGATGTTTGTTTTATATCATGACACAGAATACATAATAGTACAAGTATTAGGATAACAAACTGTCAACTACTTAATATCTTACTGTCTCTGTTGTATTTTTACTTCGTAGACAGTATTAATAATCACCGATTTCAACATCTACTACAAGTATGCTATAATTTTTTTATGATATCCGTCCCGTTTAAAAAACATGCCGGGGCCGTTGGTAATTTTTTCCAACGGCCCCGTCAACGCAAAATCCGGGCCCGCCGGGGCTGTTGGAAGTTTTTTTTCCAACGGCCCCGTCACCGGGGCCGGCCCGCCGGGGCCGTTGAAAGTCACTCATCAATTCAATCCATTATTTTAAGAACTTAGTTCTTGCCAGTGGAGTACACACCATATATGCCTCTTTTCTGCCATTGATTTGACCTCTCTATACGACACGACCTCTACCTTTTCTTTAATTTCGTCACAGTGAGGGCGCTATATAGAAACGGGGCGTCATACTACAAATACTACTACTACAAATGAAACTGTCCATCAACACGTCAGTAAGATAACACGTCAATGTGTGCGTTTTCATTATCATAGCGTCCCAATCCGCAAAAGAACGGGGGAGAAGTGCGGGAGGGGCAGGGAGTTTCCTTTCTGTAAGTAGTACTTATATTAATTCTGTGATTTCGTCTATAAATGCCCTTCTTGGCTTTCCTTTATGTATTATCATTACATACTTATTGATTACATTATGTTTATATAATTCAAGCGCACAATTATATCTAAACGCGTCCATAGACACGCGTAGAGCATAGAGGACGCAAGACAATGTGCGGAAGCGCATGCGTGACCGAGCCTAGTCTATGGCTGGTGGTGATCTTGGATCTCCTATCTACTGGATCTATGGTACAATTAAAGGTTACTGATTTTCCAAGATGGTGGGCGTAGCCTGAGGCACATCTTTGTTTAATTTATCTAGCATTAGCTGTTACCCGCGGCTTCGTTTGCGTGAATTTACCTCAGGGCAGTGCTTTTTCCCGGGATGAAAGGTACCCTATGGCCTTCTCAGTACTTCTATCTATATGCCAAATTTCGGGAAGTTCAGTAGATAAAGCGTGAAGAGGTAACAAAAAAACAAACTCACTCACTTTCGCATTTATAATATTACTAACTTTTGCCCGCGGCTTCGCCTGCGTGAATTTCCCACGGGAACAGAGCTTTTTCGCGGATGAAAGGTAGCCTATATCCTTCTCCGTACTTCTAATTATGAGTATACGAAATTTCAGGAAGATTGGTTCAGAAGATAAAGCGTGAGGAGGTTACACACAAATAAATAAATAAACAAGAAACAAACTCACTTTCGCATTTATAATATTAGTTAGGATTGGGATTGGATTAGGATTATTTATTTCCTTTGAAAAAGGTGATATTAGGAGCACCTTTAACCGGCGAGCATGTAATAGTGTAGAGGAAGCAAGAGAGATCTGTAAGGATCGTAGCAAGTGGAAATCAGTCTCTGCCTACCCCCACGGGAAAAAGGCGTGATAATATGTATTTAAGTATGTATTATTTATTTTAAGAGCTTTGTCTTGGGGTCAATTACGTGAAATGTAACTCCCACATTATCAGTCTATTATTATGATAGCTGTGATCAAATGCGAATCCGGAGTGTTGCCATTGGCACTCGCTCGCTTTGCTTTCACAAGTCTTGTTAGAATAACGTTTACTCCAAACTTATAAATCTCGGATGCCGGCAACTCTGATGGATGTGGTATCTGCGTGCGCAGCTGTTGCTGGACAGACTTGCGACTTTTGGTGCGATTGAAAATGTATTTTGTATATGCGCAAAAATAAGAGAAGTGATGCTGTTTCAATCAATCAATCAATATTTATTTGCACGAATACAGTTGATAGAAGATTATACAATTAAATACAGGTACATGTATTTAACCTTAAAGTAAGGTATGCAAATTTTAAATTAGTAAGTACAAAATATTAGTAGTATTAGTAAATCAAATAAAAAAGGTATAATCATTTGCATATTTGATCACACAAAAAATATTTTAATGTAAAATGTTGCCGAGGCTCGCACTGTCAAAAATTTATCAGATCTCATGTAGAGCTAAGCTTCTAACTCTACAAGCCCTAACTTCACAAACTCTACACCTTGGTCAAAATATGTGGCTTGGACTTCCACTATACTCATACAAAGTTTGGTATATAAATATTATAGTTTTGTATGTGAATAGGTTTTAATTTCTATAAATGTGTGTTCAAATGTCCAAATGAATATCTTACTTATCCTACTAATATTATAAACGCAAAAGTTTGGATGTGAATTTGTGAGTTTGTTACTCAATCATGCAAAATCTACTGGACGGATATCGATAAAATTTGGTACACGGGTAGAAAATACCGAGAATTGCACATAAGATACTTTTTATCCCGAAATTCCCACGGGAGTGAAGCCCAAGGGCGCGGCTAGTATGAAATCTATATATATATATATATATATATATATATATAACTCAAAGTTGACTGACTGACTAACATAGTGATCTATCAACGCACAGCCCAAACCACTGGACGGATCGGGCTGAAATTTGGCATGTAGGTAGATGTTATGACGTAGGCAAAGAAAGGATAAACGCGAGCGAAGCCGCGGACAAAAGATAGTAATTTAATAAACTCGCAGCAATTAATCGCATTGCAATCGCAAATCGTCGCCCAAGTCTTGCGTCTGCGCACACCCGTGATATTTGCGTCCAGCGCCACTTGACAATGGACGGACAGGGAATCTGGCTCATTGGGAGGAAATTGTACATCATCGTTTTGATAAAATAACTTATGATGATGCTAAAACAAATAAACTTCAAATACTAAAAGCATTAGAAAAAGAAAACTAGAAATCTTAAGCTTTGATGCAAAAACAACTGGGGCGCAAAATAAATATACTGATTAATTTATAAAAATTGGGTGTGTGATAGAAAATAAAGCAGTTAGTCAAAGTCCAAAAGAATCTTGAGTTAGGGGAAAAAAGCAAAATGTAGGCAATGCTTTTTATTTCTTTAAACAAAAATATACACTTCATTGCACTAATACAACTTTAATGCCACAATAGGTGGTCTTAATGATAAAAGCATTATCTAATAGTCAACCTCACATATTATCCATTGGTTTGATATTATCCATCAGTCGAATAAAGTTACTAACAACTATTCTTAGCTTTATTTATGGATTTACAACCTATTATTTTTCATTGTTTTATAGATGCCCATCAACCGAGTAATGTTAAAAATATATTGCTTTATTATCATTGTTAACTTAACTAATTCTTAACAAAGCAATGGCCAATTAGGCCTGGTTTTAATGACTGATTTACATTTTCCTGCGTGATGCAGATCAGTTGATAACGCATGGAAACCCATGGCACAGAATTTAATATAAGTACTACGTACAGAAAGGAAACTCCCTGCCCCTCTCCTGCAATATGGTACACCCCGCACCTCCCGCACTTCTCCCCCGTTCTTGTGTGGTTGTGGGACGTTATGACTATGAAAACGTACATATTTACGTGTTACTGACGTGTTCATAGATATACAGTTTCATTTGTAGTAGTAGTAGGTATATTTGACGCGCCGTTTATAGTTCGCCCTGCGCCGCCCATGGGCAACAACAGGGCGTTTTCAATACGTTTAAGTCCATTGAGTCAAATCCTAACTAATACTTAAACTTAAACTTATATGTAAATGCGAAAGTGAGTTTGTTTGTTTGTTACATCTTCACGCTCTACTGAACCAATCTTCTTGAAATTTCGCATACACATAGTCAGAAGTACTGTGAAGGACATAGGATACTTTTCATCCCGGGAAAATGCACTGTTCCCTTGGGAAATTCACGCGGGCGAAGCCGCGGGCAAAAGCTAGTACATAAATAAATCAGGCTAAAGCATAAGCCGGCAGATTAAATCATCATATGATTTGAAAAATCTGACACTATTATAAATAACACTAAATAAGAAGAAAATTTAAAAGTTCATGTAGTTTTTCGATTGAACTTGCAACCCGAGCCATTAAAAGAAAAAGATTAACCAACAATTTAATAACACATTACCAATCCACCGAAAACAGGTGAAACGTCAAGTAGACGTGGGGTTTGTGAGATATTCTGAGCAGATAAACAGACAATAGTGTGAGACTGCGCACGCACTTTCGAAGAGCGTGCATTAACTTTTATTGTGATAGTTTCCACGAACTATTAAAAGTTATTAAGGCGATTGTGTACATTTATATGGAAACGACCATGTATGGAAAATTGTACAGTAGCCATGGCCACATGGTCGCAGGACGATCGTACTCAAAAATAAAAAATCGACTCACTCCAATACTGTATAAAAAAAGCAGCAGTTTACGGTATCAGTAGTGATCTTTTTTAGCGAAAGCTGCATTGTATTTTAGGTTCAACTTGTGTATTTTTATAATAAAAAATATTATATAATTATTAAAAATGTTGGAATGTAATAAGGACATTCCAAACCATACCATTCAAACCAATATCTGTAAATCAGAATAGGCGCGTCTATTCTTTAATAAATCATTTCGACATTCACCATCCTACTGCTTGGGGATTAATTGTATCACTTCCTTCGATTCTGCTAACATTCAGTAGTGATAATGCTTAAACTTAGTTTAGAACAGTAGCAAAAAGCACTATTATTCAAAAACAATTAAGACTCGATTAGTATTTGATGACGTTTAGCTTGGCGAATCATGCTGGGCGGGCTCAAACTGTATTGTCGGAGGTTGTTTTAAATGTCTCCAGAAATCATAATTTTTTTATTGAAACTTGGCCTTCAAAGAAGGCTCTTTTTCACGTTAAAAACTAATTATATAAACATAGTATATTATGGTTACGATTATTATTACGATTACCGCAAAACCCTCCATGGATGAAATCCTTGGGGAGGCTTTGTCCAACAGTGGACGTCTTTCGACTGAGAGAGAAGAAGTATATTATGTCTCAAAGCTACAAACTACTAGCATTTCGAAACGACCACTGCTAAGAAGAAAGTTTCTATCATGAAAGAAACTCATGAAACAGTCTTGGTCGCCTAACATGCCAGAGGGGCTATTTATTATCTTTATACTCCAATCTTGCAAACTCTGATAGCGCGATCTAGGAATGTCTTATTTTTTCTTCACAGCAGTATAATGTGTTGGATATGTCATCGTACCTTATTTTGCAGTGGTCTGTGGCCGAGATAATAATGACTATTTTCACCAACTCATCAGCAATTTCCTGAAATGCCCAAACGGCTCCTTGCAAAATAGTGCGGCATCAGTCCACGTCGGCTACCGGGAAACGGCAATAATTCCAAGTTTTTGTCCTTCTCTAAATCATTCAGCGACTAAGATACACTCATCCGCGTTTAATTAGGATCTCTTTAAGGGTAACTGTAGACTGCAGGCGACTTAGCTTTGCGATTATTAAAATTTAGCCGAATAAGATTTTTTTACACGACTTACCAAAAAAGGAGTGTTATGTTTTCAGGATTCATATATGTATGTAAGTTCTTTATTTCACCATAAGTCCTGAACGGCTTAACAGATTTTGATGTGAGAGGTATTATGACGACCTCCGTGGCCCAACGGTCATCACGCCGAACTGCCACACCGGAGGTCCCGGGTTCGATCCCCGGTCAGGTCAAGATGGAAAATAATCTTTTTCAGATTGGCCTGGGTCTTGGATGTTTATCTATATATGTATTTGTGATAAAATATAGTATCGTTGAGTTAGTATCCCATAACACAAGTCTCGAACTTACTTTGGGGCTAACTCAATCTGTGTGATTTGTCCGTATATATTTATTTATTAGATTCCTTACATTTCTCCAAGTCACATAATGTAAGTTGTCAGTCGTGTTTATTATTTTTAAATAATTAGCTTGTTAACTGCTATTGTCCCAGTGCTGGGAACTCTATAAGATACAAATATAGCATCAATGAAACAGACAGTCGGAAAATAAAGTGATTTACCTTGTGAGGAACGGAACCCTAATAAAAATAGTAATTAATTACTGACAACATTTGGGTCTTGGATGTTTATCTATTTATGTATTTGTTATAAAATATAGTATCACTAGCTGTCGCCGCGGCTTCGCCCGCGTGAGTTTCGCTAAGATGAAAAAATCTCTCTTGGAGCTTTTCATCAGATGTTCTCGATCTTCAATTTTTATACGTCAGCAGAAATTGCTCATCAGGTTGAACGACTTTTAATAAGGCGCCATTTTCATATATGTTATAGTGTA